>PVJX010001200.1:0-175072 GCA_004027295.1 Dolichotis patagonum | reverse complement strand
ATAGAGAGTGAATATCTCCGATTGTCTAGTTTTGAAATTTATGTCTCTTACATTGCTTTCTTGTGATCCGCTTTGTTCTGTTTGTTGTGTTTAATTTTACCCTTTTGATATAATTGAATGTATATTTGAGTGGATAAGATGGATGACCATATTGCTGTTTTTATCAGATCGTGGAGCAGAACTGTTAACAGTCTCACTGTTTGAATATCTACTTTACATGTTTTAACTTTGTAATTTGAACAACTATTTCCAAGAAGTCAGTATGTAATTTGTCAAGTAATAATTTCTTAGGTTTTTTTGTTGTTGTTCTTTTCCTTTTTTCCTTGGAATTCTGTATTGTTGCTACCCTTTATTCTGTTTCTTTCTCTCTCTCTCTCTCTCTCTCTCTCTCTCTCTCTCTCTCTCTCAATAAAATTTAAAAAAAAAAAAGAATTAGCGTTGAGAAGGGCTCAACAAATACCAGTTACTACTCTTTTGATATTTGTTATTCTTAGTTACTTGTAGACATTTGTTGCTGTCTCTTTGTGTCTTCTTATAGTACTGTCTAGATATGGTTGAATTCCAAAATCAAAAATCATTTTATTTTCTTTTATTGGTACTTTTACTGGGTGTTACCTTCCAAAAAATACACTTGCTGCTGCATAAGTACAGAAATGTGCTGTGGAGGGTGGCAGGTATCTTTTCCTCACCCATCCTATTTTCTTCCTAGCTGAGGGCCCTTACAGCAAAAGGAAAATTAACAAGAAAAAAAGTACAGAATTATTTAATATAAGTCTTTCGTAACACAAAAATCTCCGAACAAAGACCCAAAGAAATGGCTACACATGAATTTTTATGCCAGGTTTGACAACAAGTAGAATGTCATGGAGAAATACTGGACAGACTGAGAGAAACATAGCAAGCCATTTTGTTCATTTTCTTCTCTGTGACACTCTGTCTTCAGAGATAAGGATTTTTTTTTTATTTTTTATTTTTTTTTTTTTTTGTGCTGGGGATCAAACTCATGACCTCGCATTTGCCAAGCAGGCACTTGCACTGCTGAGCTAAACCCCCGGCCTCAAGGTTGTTTCTTTCTTCTGGAGAGAGAGAGAGGACCTCTTATCTGAAGGTCTTTGGGCTTGCTTCAGGAAAAGATCATCTTCCCTGTGTTTTATGACTTGCTTTAGGAAAGCAGAGCAAAGAGAGGTGACAATGGCCTTCTTGCCTCTGTGGTTTTCTCAAATGTTAAGGTACTGTATTTTGGGGTAGCATGTCCTGTACCCCATCAATATCATTTGTGGGTGGGGACAGCTGGCTTCAGACAACCAGTCAGTCATTTACCTTTCTACCTATTTATGCCCACAGTTCTTATTGCCATGAAAAGCTTTCATGTGTTATTTTTGTTTTCTAACTCTTAAATAACTCTATGAATGCAAATTTTTATTGACTGTGGCTTTTTAACTACTGCATCACTGAATCTGTTTCATATAAACATGAGCAAAGACAGAAAGAGACCAATTTATATAGTATAAAGTAAGAGCTGAATCACAAACAGGACAGGTATTTCCCAAGGAATGGAGTAAGTCATTTTGAAGAAGGAATTGGAATGAGTATAAATAAAATTAGTTGCATAAAATTAAGAAATGGACATTTGGCTGAACATCAAGACTGTGATACTTAGAAGGTTATGGAAATGCCTCTGAAAATAAATAGGCAGAATCCCATTCACTGAAGGCCCAAGTACAACTAAAATACAGGACGAATACCAATGGATTCATTACCGGGAATATTTCTGTACAGTGTGAGTTGGTGCAAGGAACTGTTTAGGCCCTCTGCTTGCTAATTTCTTTTTTGCCATGAAATAATAAAGCCTAAATCACAGAACTAAATTTCACTTGCAAATTGCTGAAAGTCTTATTTCTCTAGTGAGATCAAATATGCCTTATGACATATTTTTTCTTCCACTGTTCTCCAAGCTGTTGTTTCTTATTAGTGAAACGATAATGCATTGATATTGGTTCAATTACCAAAGTATCTGAGGACATTTAAATTCACAGTGTATCACAGGTGGTTAGGCTAAGTGACTATGATTAGCAGGGTGTTTGGTTTAAATTAAAGGAATACTTCCAAGAGATTACTTATAGAAGAAGACAGTGTACTATCAAGAATTCCCATCACCTATGTCATTAATATTTTAAGGCTCATTAAAATAAGGAATATGTGGAGTAGAAGAAATATGGGTTCTTTATGTGTAAGCATCGCAGCCACACTGTTTTTCTTAGTTGGGGTCAGCATTGTGCGATCACATTATTGTGGATGATAAAGCTTTAATATCAACCCCTTTGGGTAAGGAAGTAAAATTTTGAATGCAATTCAAAAATATGTACCAAATTCCAACTTGTAATAAAATGAGAATGTTAAAAATGTGACTTTTATATTAAGATTATATTGTTGTTAACCACATAAGAAAAATCCTTAAAGCCAGTGTTTAAAAGAGAATTTGTATTAGATATATTGGAATTTTTTCCTTAATAGAATAAAAGAAAAAGATCAAATTCCATCAGAGGCAAGTATTCAAGATTATGTAGGAGGTAGTTTTTTGGCTGTGTTGTAAAATAGTAATTTAAAGGTTTCTTGTTAAGGAAAAATTTGAGGCTTCACCTTTTTGTTAGGCATTAGCATCACTTTTCTCAGCTCACTGATCTGTGTCTACAGTTGTATTATACAGTTGGAGAAATTACCACCTCATTCTAAATTTGCATGTCTTATTCTCTTTAATGGTAATAATACCCTTGCAAATATACTAATATTGAGACATAAACAGATTTCTGTATTTCTGGGTCCCTAGATTACTGCTTATGATTTCTATGGGGTCACTTGTGCCTTGTGACACCTCATTTTGTTTTGCTCTGTCTGGAAATATCTACCATGTTAACAGCATAAAAATTACTCAAGGGGGAAGATTCTGACCAACAGATTTTAATTACACTGTGGATGCTACTGAGTCCAGTCACTGGCAACTAAAAGAACTTACACATTATCATTTAGAGTATCTGCTGTTTGTTGGAATCACCCAAAGAACATTTGCCTCTAATGAAAGTAAACCCAGCCCCTTATTGTAGACTGTATACCAGAAAAACTGGCAATACTAAGAATGCATGTGAAATATATATAAAGAGCACTGTGCTAGTGCCTCACAAATGTGTTGTCTTTTACAGCCTGTCAACCAGGGTCATCACTATCAGAAAGAAATGAATCCACCTTCTCCTTCCAACCCTCGGTAAGAGTTATCAGTAATCTAAATAGCCTTAAAAAAAAAAAAAAGACTCCTTAGAAAATTGTGGGTATCCTTGGTTTCATGAAATTGTTTTCCAAAACTTCTAAAGAACTTCCAGAATTCTTTTGTTTTAAAGTCCTGCTTCGCCTAGTTTTCTTATTAAAACTGGAATAGTGGTTATAGGCTACCTAGGTTTAGCCACCTGGTGGGGGACTGAGTATGTCCTGTAAGTAGACATGCTTCAGCCATAGGAACTACCTCGTCGTATTTTGAAGAAGTTCAAATAGGCTAACACCTGAGATTCTTAGCACAGTCTTAGTATGCAGTGAGATCTCTTTAAGTCCTATTTTATTCATTATTGTTTTACATGCATAAATATTTTAATAAATACTTGGTTAATATATTTTAGGCATAAATTATATATTTGTATATATAATTTACATTTTTAAGGTAATTCAAATTGCCATTCTCTTTTCTATAAGTTCCAAAGTTTGTAATCTCAAAATTATTCTATTTAAAAATACCACTGGCATCTTAATTGTCAATACAGAAAAATCTCATAATTTTAGGCTGATTAGAAACAAGCAAGTCTAAATTGAGCTTTTCAATAAATATACTGTTAGGTGGCTTCCTGATAGTTACCTAAGCTAGTTTTCCGTACAGATCAATATCACTTTATTGTTATTCATTGTATATCAGGAATTTACTGAAAAGTCAATTTGTCCTGCGTTCCGATCACAGAGTCTTGGTTATTGAATTCATCTGATAATCCAAATGTATCTTATTATCAAGTTATTCAAGCTCTCCAGTGGGTAGTCCCACCTAATAGACTAAAATGAAGGCTATCGCTGTAGCTGTGGCTCTCCTCTCTGAATTAAGATTCCTTGGTTACATGAAACAAAAACTGCTTGGCTCATATTTCAACAGAGACACAAAGGGAGAGAAAAAGGCAGGAAGAGCTTGTTAAATAAAACACAGGGCTGGGTCCCAAAACCAAAGGAGAACCAGGCCTCAGGAAGGGGCCTAAAACTAGAAACACGAGAAGCCAGCAGGCAGCCAGCAGAATCCTTGATCTCTCTCTGCTTGTGTCTTCCTTTCTGTTCTACTCTTTTCTCTAAGTGCTAGCTTCCTCCGTTCTCTGTCCACAGTGCTGTCAGCTCCTGAGTTAACATACTACAGTTCAAAGCACATGCTAAGACTGACAGATTATGTCTGATTCCAGTTTTTACTTTCCAAGAGAAAGAATATGATTGGCCTAGGTTGAGCCAAGTATCCACTTTGGGTCTAGTCAGCAATGAGCAATGAGCCAAGCCATGTAAAACTAACATGGCTCCCAAGAGACCATCAGCATTGCTTTTAGAACCCTGACCAGGGCCAAGAATATTCCTGTGTTCTCCATCTGATCCTCTTTCATGTTACCTGGTAAGGGGAATTGTCACTATCATAAATAGATACAATGAGGAGTTTAAAATTGAGACTGGAATTCCAGTGTATATTTAAAAGGTATTTTAGCATTCTTAAAATCTTTTGATAGGCGAACATGTCACTTACAACCTTGCTGCTTAAGTAGTTTGCCTACTTAAATTTTCCCAGACGTGAGGAGGTTCTCAGGGTAACTGGAAATCCAACTTTTGTCCAAATGATAACAAATTCAGAATTTATAATCTGAACAAGTGAACGTAATAGTAAAATTTGTTAGAAATTGGAAACTTTGTTTCAATAAAATGAGAAAAGGGCCCCTAATCCTCATTCTAATCCTGCCACCAACCTAATATATCATCTCAACCTCTCTGTATGTCATTTAATAATATAAACATCCTTATGTGTAAAAGAAAGAATTTGGGTCATATGTGCTCTGAGGTCAATTCCAGGATTGTGATTCTTCTGAGACTCCTTATAGACTTGACTTAGAAAAACCAGTCCCAGTGGGTCACACTACTTAGTTTTCTTTCATCAAGCTGTATAAAAAACATTCTTCAGAAACATTAGGTTGGTGGGTGAATGAATGAATATTTGGAAGTGGTAGTATGAGACTTTAAAAAATCTCTGTTACGAGTTAATTCCCAAAGATAGAATACCAAAGAACGATGACTGACATGTAAGAATATATAAAAACTCTCCAGTAGAACAGGCATTTTACCTTATGTACCAATTAAACCCCTACTCACTTAGGAAAAAGTAATTCTGCAGAGTGAAATAAAGAAAAGAAATTTCAGTGCAAAAAAATGAAATACTATCAACCCAATTTGTGGGTTTGTTGGCCAGTTTCCTAGAAAATAATTATGTAATACCATGTACCTATTCAGAAAATTTGCATATTATGAGGTTTGACTCTTGGTTCATAAACTTGGCAGCTTAGAGAACTGACAGAAAGACACTATTGGCCATAAATGAAAAGATTACAAAATGTTGAGGTTAGCATATGTCATCACATAAAATGGGATAAGTACAATCATATAACAGTGGTGGCAAACCTGTGGCACAGATGCCGCAGCCAGGTAGTTGTCACCATAGAAAGCTCTTAGAGTTCGCCTCATTGCTGTAGTGTATGTACTTTAGCTTAAAACTGAAAGCTATGATTCTTACAATATGTATTTATCACTTTCTTATAAGTTATATTCCATGTTTTATATCTCAAAATAAAGAACTTTAAATTAAACTTTATACTGATAATATATGAAAGGTTTAATGAAGACGTGAGTTCCTAAATATACGGTCTTGGATAAACAGGCATCTAACCTGAATTCTGAATGGGAAGCTCTCCATATGCAGATTCTGACCAGTACATAAAGAACAGGTATTAGGTGTGGTTGAGATTTGAGTGGCAGACGAGGTATGTGTGTCATAGTAACTAAGACAACAGCATGCCAATGCCCCCAAGAAGGAAGATGACCATAAGTGCTTCAGAAAAACACCAGCAACTGCTCTGGAGACCTGAGAACCTGAAACCTTTAAATTACATGTGCTCAGGTGCACATATACAGATTTAGAGAATCCGATTTCAGTCAGCTTCACTAATTTAATAGAATGATCTGTATCCCAGTCTTTTATTTCATTTGCATTTTGTTGTGGAGTTCCATTTCTGCGTCATAATTACCTTCTTCATTTTGTGTGTCCAGGATTGAAATTAATGATCATGTATAACCCACAAAGCAGGTACATTTGGATTCTGAAGACTTAGCTGAACATTGAAAATAGCATATATTCGTATATTGTTTTCTTCACAGTAAAATCATTCATTTACATGGCAGGGTACTACTTGACATTGAATCAGGGTGAGATGCACTGGTAATCATTTCCCTGAGAAGATTACAGTCTGGGAATTGAAATGTATGTGCTTCTCCTCATCACATTCCCTGGTGTGTCTAGGTTTGCAACAAAGCCAGTTCCCCCGCGCTGTCAGGCGGGGAGCGGTGTTTCCCATTATTTTCTCCTAACATGCTCGCTGATGTTTAGGTACCATCTCGTACCGTGCTGCCTCCTGGGGCACGGCCAGCCTGTAGGACAGAGCACAGAGCAGCTAACATAACCTAATACAACTTAGAGGAGCGTGGGGCGGGAGGACACAGTTTCACAGCTCGCTCATGTTGAGAAACGTTTCCTAGCCTGTAAACTTGCATGCTGCCCGACAGAGCAAAATGGATGTCATTTGCAGCCTCGAATCATTTATTTTAAAATGCCATCTATTGATTTTCAGGTTTAGAGCTGTCCCTTAAGCACATCTATTTATGTATTTATGTAGATTCTTCCGAGCAGCACAAAAGTTCAGGAGTGAGTTTTGCACAATAAGCTGTGATTATGTTCTGGTTGTCTGTTCACATGCGTGCAGTCGATAACCAGTCTTTCATTTCAAGTGATGATTACACTTTCTATTTTACAACTCACAGAAAAATTAGGGAGAGGCAGGAATGTAGTAAAAGGCTTTGTAAGGTTCTGTTTATGGAACTAAATAATATAGAAAATACCTCTGTAATTCCCAAGCAGTAGCAAATGGCATGGTTTCTAAAGTGTTTCCTTTATGATTTATCACTTATCTACAGTATTATAAAATGTCATTGCAGATCATGTTAGGGCCTGAGTCCTTTGTAGTTTTGCTACATGTTTGTGTGATATAAACATACCAAAAACTATAATTATCTGATAAAGTCCTGGAGACTGACAAATGGTTAATAACCAGTGACTTTGTTTCCCGCCGGCTCAGCCAGCCTGACTGAGACAAGCCGGCGTGTCATCATAACTGTGCACACTACTCCGCACTGATCACAGTGGCTTCATTTTTCTTTTCTCTGCAATCATCAGGAGGCAACTTAATGGGCTTCTCTTTTATTGCTTAGATTTCTTTTTTTTTTTTCTAACACAAAAGATAAGATTCACAAGTAAAATTCAATACAGAACTTGGATTTAATGTTTCTCTTGAAATGATTAAGTTTGAATCATTTTAAACCAAGATGAGTTTTTAACATGTTTTTTCTTTAAACAAAGTCATGGTAGAAGAGTTCCTTAGTAACTGGGCAGACGTCTCATTCCCCTCAGCTGTGTGGTTATTGTTGTGGGCCCTGATTCTCCACATTCAGAGCCTGCAGGTCTCCTTTGGAGGCTGGAGACCTGCCAGGTTATTCTCCAGGTTTTCAAAGGGCGGGCTCGCTTTCCTGCCTATTCTCCTCCTGCCTCGCCCTGGCTGCTGTGAGGTGAGCAGCTGTCCCTGCTGCCATCCCGCCATGACAGTCCCCCTCATGACAGTCCTCCTCACTACAGGGCCAAGGACTTGGAGCCAGGCACGGACTGAAAACAGGAGCCAAATAAACCTTTCTCACTTTCAACATCCGCTTGTCACGGCAGTGATGGACAGCTGACTACTTACCTCTTTTCTCCTCCTCTTTTCTCTCTGTCTCCCCTCTCTTCTTTCCTCCCTTCATCCCTCCCTTCTCTTCTTTTTCTTGTATTGTTCCCTGTCCTCTTACCTGTGCTGTTTTAGAGCTTCCATCCGCTTTTGAGTTGAGTGAAGGAGGCAGGGACAGAGTAGGGTTATACAGACACCACAAAAAGTAGAAATATTTATCTGAAATATAAACCAATTAAATTTCAGATTTTTTAATCTTTATGCAAGAATTGTGCATTCTGAAAATAAGAGGACAATGATATTGTTTTATTCACTATCAGAATTACATTTCTATGAGAGGCCCTTGTTTGGACAGACACCTAGTATCTAAGCCCATTTCATTCGCGGTGTTTCACACCATTGCAGTCTGTGCTTTGCTCACTCCACACCAAGCATCATGGTTTTCTCTTTCCTCAAATGCTCCACACATGTTCCCACCTCAGGTGCTCCGCCTGGAGCCCTTTTACTCTTACCTTATTGCCTGGCTTCCTCTTCCCACTACTAGGGTCTCCACCCAAATAAACACCTTCTCTTCAGAGAGGCCTTTCATATTTCCATCCTAGAATCACCCTCAGTCATATTTCTTACACTGTCTTGTTTATTTTGACCACAGTACTCTTCACTAACTGATTGTATTAGTCAGCTTTCCCTTTGCTGGAACAAAACACCTGACACCCACAATTGCAAAGAGAAGTTTATTCTGGCTCATGGTTTCAGAGGATTAGTCCATAGTTGTTGGCTAAAAGGCGGAAATGACAGTATAGAGGGGTGTGGTGGAGGTCAACTACTCAGCCCAAGGCAGCCAAGAAGCAGAGAGAAAGAGAAGAGCTGGAGACAAGAGTACACCTTTCCAACTCACACCGCCAGCGACCTACCCACTCCAGCAGGGCCCAAAGTCCAGGCATGAAGCTTTTGGGGGACAGTTTAGACCTAAACTGTAATACTTATATTTCTTCCTTTATTTTCTACTCATACACACCCTTTACCCAGAATGGCAGAAAATAACTGCATGAGCTGAGACCTTACGTTTCTGTCACTGTACTTCTGGCTCCTCTAACAGTAACAGGCACACAGGAAACCAGTGTTGAAATCACTGAATCTCACCTCAAAAAAATGTATTTCCCCATCTCTCTACATGGGCTAAATCCTTTGTTGTTCTTTTTTCTCCCTCATAGTTCTGATACCTGGCCCTGTTCCTACTTGAAATAAGTGAAAGTTTTTGTGAATTTTTTAAACGATTCTTGAGATATTTGCAATCTAAAATCCGTAGTGAATATCTTTTAAGACTAAATAAACACAATTTTCTTAAATTGAGCTAGTGTATTCTTCTTACGTTCTCCTTGGAAATTGCTTATCTGTGTTGACCTGTTTGGGCCCATTTTATGAAGTCAGAGAACCAGTTGCTAGTAGCCCACCTGGTTGGCACTGCTGAAGGCGTACTTAACCCTCACCAGGCCAACAGGCTCTAGATAGGCAATACAAGAATATATATATATTCTTGTGTGTGTGTATATATATATATATATATATATATATATATATAACATATATGTGATATAATGTTATATATTATATGTGTTATATTATTATATATTATAAATATTTTATATATATTCCACCACTGAAACAGACAGAACCCCTCTCCTCCCCAATCCTCAGCAGAGGCCAGGCCTCAAAATGGTTTTTCTAGCCTCACTAGTCCTGGCCCAGTGAAGCCTCAGTTGTAGGCCTGCTGGTAGCAAATCATATTCCAGAATCATCCTAGTTTTCACCTCTTCTCACCAGTCTTAACCCAGGACTACACCCAGCATAACTCCAAGGGGCATAATTCCCACTGGACAGAGGGCCCGTAATTCGCCCACAGTACCATATAAAAAGACAAAGTTGGGCAGCCAGTGGTCTCCTGCAGTGTCACTTCTTCTTCTTTTGCCCTTGGCACTTGTGACCTGCCCAACTCACTCTCAGTCCTGGCTCTGATCCGTTCCACCCAGGTGAGTTTGTTCAGGTTGTGCACCTGCTCCAGTGACTGGGTCCTATCACTGCCATGGGCCTAGTGTCCACATTTCCCACCTGCTCAGGATGGCTTCATCGTGGTTCCTGCCCAGCTCCTCCCTAGGCCTGCCTGCCTGAGCACCAGCTGGCCGTGTCTCCATTTCCCTTAGCCAAGATGCCTGTCCTCACTGTGACCAGGTCTGTCTTGAGCTATGGGATGTCATACCTCACCCCAAGGTCCCTAGTGTTTCCACTGTAGGCTGAAGACTGAGAAATATTAATCCATGTTTAGTTATTGTCTTTTTTACAAAATTGTAAACCCACGAAACACATTTCCAGGAGGATTTCAGAATGAGTCACATCTTTTCCTTCTGCCTCCCCAAAGCTTCATGTCTGAAATGACAGATTCCTGAAGAATCTTAGCATTTCTAACAGAGTTTGGGGCTCAGGATTCCTCAGGCCTCCTTCACCACTCTGTCCTCCCAGATGGTGAATTCAGATCACCTTTGGTCCTCAGCCCAGTGTAAAGAAGGTAATTACCAAAGCCATTATTTATCATTCTAGCATTTTATAGTTTCGGCTTTTAGTAAAAAGATTCTGCTTCCTCTTGTAGAGTAATGAGAATCTTTAAAAAGTAGGAGTACTAATTTTAGTTTATGACATTCACCTCCATTCTGCTGAGGTGGCCAGAGAGTCAGCATGGGAGGAAATGCAGACCAAAGTCCAGGAAAATGACAATACGCCTAAGAAATGGAAGACCAGAATTATTGTCGAGTGGCCACAGCCTGTTGCATCTCTAGCCTTACAGTCTCCTCATTTATTTTGTGATCCAGTGCTGAGTAGCTTCTCTGCTGTTTAAACAAGAAACCCTTACAGCACAAAATTATCCAAAACTCATCACAGCTGCGACTTTCAGCAGTGCTGGATGTATCTGAAGTCCCTAACATGACCTGAACACATCCCGCAGGGCGTGTGGCCCTCCAGCAGAGGCAAGGCCCTGCTTGAGGTCACGGGGCATTTTGAATGAGTGAGGGAAGGTGCCCAGAGGAGTGGAGAGTGGAGCCAGCCTGGACGGGGAAAATGGCAGCCTCTCCCCGCCTGCGCCCACACCTGGGCCCTGCCTCTGTTGACAGTTGGTTACTTCTTCTCTGTAATTTTTTTTCTTTTGTTAATGAAAAGCATTATGTTTTGAAATTGATTACAGTTAAAACATATGATTTTCACTTTAATGATATTTCCCAGAGTTTATAGCTTCATAGTACACTGTCCACTGCCACATAAAAGCCCACTCAGTACAATAAACACTATGTAAGTCAAATGTGAAGTCTGTTTAAAATGAACATTAACACTATTGTTCTGTTGAGTCTTTCTTTTTCCATTGATCGTGAAAAAGCTTTTACCTACCTTCATCTACAGTATTAGGACAAATCAGATGCAATTTCACGGTTGGGACAATAAAAGGGTGTTGGATGTCGAGTGTATTAGTAGGAAACGAATAGACTTGTTAGTAAGTATTTTGCAGTATTTTGCTGTGGACAACTTCCTTGCTTGGGACTTCGGAGGTCAACAGTAGTTCCCTTTGAATGATTGCATGAGCACTTGGATTAGTAATAGGTGAAGCCAAATGGTGATATATAGGTGATGTACTCTGTTATCTCTTATTTAAAATTAAAAAGCTAAAATTTTACATACTTTTATATTTTTCAGTTCCTTAATTCACTTTGTTTTCAGAACTAGGTCAAAGCAAGAAAGGAAAAACAGTATCTTCTATTGAATTAATAGTTTTTAAGCATTAGAGCCATTTATATTATACAAATAGCCATGAGTTAGACATCTGACTTCTGGCTTGGCCTGAGGTCACTGGACATCACAATAAAATGAAAATTTCAGTTTAAATAAAATCACAGTGTTGCTTTGAATTAAGCAGCAAATTTATGCTGATGAAGCTTCATCTTTTGTGGGAGCAATTATCCTTAAACTACTAACTCATTCTTTGTTCAGAATAACTAAATTTATCCTTAAACTACTAAAAGAATAACCAAATTTATCCTTAAACTACTAAATGAATGATCATTGTCTTTACACTGAGTCAGGATTGATCATGAAGGTTAAGCTACTCTTTGGCCACTAGAGTTGAGAAAAACTTCTTCCTGGTCAGTGTTTTGACTGGGTTAGGGTACTGCTTGCCTTGTTTTTTACCACTGATCCTCCCTACCTCTTTAGCAAAGCTCTTGCTGAAACCCAAAATTGCCTTCCTTCTAGAAATACTATTAATTCCCTTTGTGAGTCCAGAAAACTTACGTTTTCTCCTGCCGGAATAATGGAACATGTAGAAAATAAACAGGGACAACTACAATGCAATATTCTCTAAATTTGCCCAGGAATTTCTAAATTTCAGTGCTAGCAAAAAAGAAATGGCAACAAGGCATACAGCAAATGAAGATCTTATGTATTAAGGAAGGAATGGATCTGTCACTTTGACGGATTGTGAGGCAAAGAGCAGATTAACAGATTACTCATAGTCAGAAGGCAGCTTGGTGTGAAAAATGTGCAAGAAATGATAACGGTGGGTTTGTGCTGACTTAATGACATTTTAAACTGTAACAGCATCTAGTATAATATAATAAAGCACTTGGCCTGCATTTTTAAATCATCACCGTATTTCTAGTTTGACCTTAAAAACATTTTGGGCTATTCTCTATTAAAACAGGTAGCTTTCAAATTGAGGGGGGAAAAAAAGTACAATAAAATACATGACAGCAAACCTCTACAAGAAGTATCATTAACTTTTAAAATTATTCTCCCCTGACCTAGCATTTGTAATATAAATTTTAATTACGTTTTAATCATACTAATGCCAAATGTACTTTTCCTTTTTTTTATTTTATTTAAAGAGAAAACAAAACAAAAAAACAGAATAAAGACTAGTAACAATACAGAATTCCAAGGAAAAAAGGAAAAGAACAAAAAAACACTAAGAAATCATTACTTGATAAATTACATACTGACATCTTGGAAATAGTTGTTCAAATTACAAAATTAAAACATACAAAATAGACATTCAACCAGTGAGACTGTTAACAGTTCTGCCTCACAATCTAACAAAAACAGTAATATGGTCATCTATTTTACACACTTAAACATACATGCAATTATATCAGAAGAGTAAAATTAAACACAACAAAACAGAACAAAGCGGATCACAAGAAAGCAACGTAAGAGACATAAATTTCAAAGCAAGACAATCGGATATATTCACTATCTATCATATTGACTCTTGTTTTCTTCCAAATAATTGTCCATATCTTCACATATAGGGAATTCACATGAAACAACATAGTATGGAACTGATCTGAACAGGACAAGGAAAGCATTTCAGGTCTTCAAGACCAGACAATAGGGAAGCCAAGAATGGCTGTCATAGTGTCTCTCATTCTCTTCAAAACAGCTGTCCATACCTTCATGTGTGTTGAACTTGAACAAAACAAAACAGGCTAAAATCACTCTGAACAAAGAACGATAGTTTTGCTGGATTTCACATCATGACATTATGGAGTCAGCACTGGGTATTGTAGTGTCTCTTTTTCTTCATTTCATCATGCATTATATAACTGGTTCTCATAAACTGTTTATAGGCTCTACACATGCATGAGTCTCTACATGTATATCTGTCCTTTCTGTATTGGAAAAATGAAACAAAGCAAGACAAAACAAAACAATTCCTAGAAAAGCATGAAGCAAAAAAGTCATATAAAACTGCAATACAAGGTGATCTACAATGGTTACTATGATGTCTCAGCAGCATATAACAACATTAATAAAAACAAAGCATTGGAGACATTAAAAGACTTCAAAGGCAGGAAATAATCAAATCAGAGTATCTTAGTGAATCTTGTCATCTTCAGTGTAGTTGCCTATACTCTTAGACGTGATGCTATCAATCATAACAGATTTGAATAAAATCAGTCAATATAAAACAGCAGTCTAACAAACCAGAGTCAAATAAGATCAGTTATAATAAGACAGTATAAGTTATAAAGGGCTTCAGATTAAGTTGATAGGAAATTAAGGATGATTACCATAATATGTCCTGCTATTTTGGAGATAGCTGAC
The DNA here is from genome assembly GCA_004027295.1 of Dolichotis patagonum. Taxonomy (NCBI): domain Eukaryota; kingdom Metazoa; phylum Chordata; class Mammalia; order Rodentia; family Caviidae; genus Dolichotis; species Dolichotis patagonum. The sequence continues at coordinate 160,832 of PVJX010001200.1, read as the reverse complement.
CGTGCCCTCAAGTCTAGTGTAAGTAGACAAACTGGAACAGAATATAATCCATCTAAGCAGAGTGGTGAGAATAATGTTGATTTTAAATCTTGTTACCCTATTAACAATATCCTCTGCCTTCCTTTTTTAGACAATTCCTCCCCTTTCAGTCCCATAGGGTGCACTGCACATCTTGGGTCCCACTAACTCCCTCGGTTTTTAGATTGGAGGAGAAACCTGCTACTTACCCTAACTGGTTCTGAACCTTCTGACTCCTGGGCTTGATCTTGAGTTGCATTCCATTACCTATAAAAGTCTCAAGATTTTCCTTCATTATATCTGAGTGGTTTGCTACTGCACAAAAGTATCCTGTCTTTTCAATCTATCTGCAGGTGCTGGTCGAGTTGCCTCTATTTCTTTCTGGTTCCCTGTCACATAGAGTATTGTTTTCTCATATTTGACTTTCTGTCCATAAACCCTCTTTCAGGTTAATTATGTTTCCTATACAGAGCATCTTGATGGATAGATGAATAGATCTCCTGATCTATTCTGCCTGTGTTTTTTTGTTAGTATATCAAGGCCATCTATGTTAGCAATTACAGCCAGTCTTCTCTGCCTCATTTCTGCTACTCTATTTTTCTCTTTCATTCCACTGTCTGCCCCTTTCATTGAGGCCTCTCTGCCACTGTTCCTGAAATCCTCGTATTCTTTTTCTCTCTCTAGAATGTCCTTCAATATTTTTTGTAGGGTTGGATTGGTGGTCACAAATTCCCCCAGTTCCTCTTCGTCATGGAAGCATCTTGTTTCTCCATTAATTTCTAGAGACAGTTTTGCAGCGTACATCAATGTGGACTGGAGGTTATTTTCTTCCAGGGCTTGGATTACTTTGCTCCAAGCTCTTCTTGATTTGATGGTCTGTGTTGAGAAGTCTGCCATGATTTTGATGGGTTATCCTTTATAGGTGATCTGTTTCTTTTCTCTGATGGCTTTTAATACTCTGTTCTTATATTGAATTTCTGGGATCCTGATTATCATGTGTCTGGGTATAGCTCTATTTTGGTTGTAGATGGCTGGAGTTCTGTATGCTTCATACATCCGCATATCATTTCCTTTTTCTATGCTTGGAAAGTTTTCCTTAATAATTTCTGTGAATAGCCTTTGCAGTTCCTTTGACTCCTGCTTCTTCATTCACATGCTTTATTCTTAAGTTATAGATCCTCCTGTCATCTTCTAGCCTTTGTATTGTTACTGCCTGCTCCCTTGTTATTTTTAAGAGATCTTTCCTTTCAGGATCACACATTACGAATCTGTCTTCAAGTTTTGATAGTGTATCCTTAGTTTCTTTCAAGCAGTTTTGCCAGCTTTCAATGGAGTTTTTAGTTTCCTGGTAATCTCTTTGAATCTGCTTTATGAATTCTAGGTTTTCTTTATATTCTTCATTGAACATTTCTCTCCTTTTGTGTTCCTCCATTCTTCCATCTGTGTCTTCTTGAGAGATGCCCAGCCTTTCTTTTATTAATCTGCTTATATCTTGCTTAACTTGAATTAAGATTTCAGTTTTGAGCTCATTTACAAGGTCCCGAAGATACGTCTTTATGTCTGCTGACACTGTGTTTGATGTTGCATGTTTGCTGCCCTCAATCTCTTTTGTATTTACCTCTCCTGGATCAATATTCTCAGGGTTGGGGCTGGGAGCTTTTTCTTATTTCTCTCTCTCTCATCATGTTTTTGGTTTCTTCCATACAAGTGTGTAGTATAGTTCCCAGCCCCTTTCCTTGTTGGTTTTGGTTCTTCTGGAGCATGCAGGCTAGGGGTTTCTGCCCTCTCCAGTCCACTGTCAGAGACTGAGGGGCAGGCAGGGGCAGTGTATGCTGGCTCCTCCCCTCCAGGCCAGTCAACTTTCATGGGCCTTCACTGCATCAGTGCATGCTGCACTTAGGAAATTGGTTTGGGACAACTTGTTGGGTCCCAGCCAGGGGAGTGACCCAGGCCAAGCAGATTCCACCAGTCTGCTCTGTGAGGGGAGCAACCAACTGAAGCAACCAACTGAAGTCACTTCCTTACCAAGTTAGGGCCGGCCTGCCCGACTCCAACATGTAGTCCAGTTGGTCGCCCCTTTCCATGGGAGGGTCTTATTCCCAGCACTCACCATGGTTTAATGCTGGTCCCTCTCTGGCTCCGTTCTCTGCTGGGCTCCCCAACCTCGGACTTAAGCGTGGCTGTGGTGTGAATCCACGGCGCGGCGAGTTGCGCACAAGGCCGGTTCTAGGCGAGTGGCACAAGGCGGCTCAGCTCCACGCTTGGGCCACTCAAGCCAGTCCCATCGGCGCAGGTTCCAGTTCTGACGCTCAGGTCACTCTCCGGCATGAACTCAGGCAGCTCGGTGATAGCACCGTGCTTGAGGATCTTAGCTTCTCTAATGGTAGCCCTGGGACTTCATATTCGAGCAGCTCTTTTCCCTTCAGTTTCTTCCTGGGTTGAGAGAATCCATCTCCCTCTGTGTGGGTCTCTCCAGGATGTTCTATTCTGGCATCTGAGCTGTCTCTCAGAGTGGCCCCATATTCTGCTGCCTACCAGTCCGCCATCTTTTTTGATCTCCAGATGTACTTTTTCTTCAGGCATTTCAGTCACAACAAGAAATTGTCCTCTTAACCAATTTGCTGCTGAACCATGTCTAGTTAAATGCTTCAGAGATACTCTGATTTGTTTTCAGTGTCAGTTTTTAGTTTTGTAGTTGAGGTTATAGAGTATTTATAAATAAGCCTACTATATTTTCCCACAGGTAGAACATAAAATAGGCCAAATTTGAAGTGAGTACTGAATCATTTCATATTATTATTACAAATATTTATCAGAAAAAAAATTTTGAGATACTTGAAATAAATTTAATATATGAATGACATACTTGCATTGCCAATAATTTTCTGAATAAAATTCTTTGACATATTTACTTTTGATTGTAACATCTTAATATTCAAAACCTAACATTGGGTTATTTCATAATAGCTCCTCAACAATAAAAGTGCACCAGTTACAGTATTCACCAATGGTGCCTTTAATAATTACATACCGTGAAACTTATTAAGGGAATAAAAATTACTGTCTAAACATTTGCACTAACTCAAGTGTAAAAGGCATGCCTAGAGCTTGAATCCTAAGCATGATTATGGTTCAAAGTATGTTTTACATATACACTGAAGATTTATCAGAATTTAGCATGTTTGTAAATTTCTCTCTTGTAACAGGAATACTTCCAATTTGGTATAAGTTAACAAGCTAATGTAAAGATATAATCATTGTTCTTTTTGGTAAAAATTCTGAGATATATACAGCAAAAACTGCTTGCACATTTTCTAGCTTCCTTGAACATTTGTCTGTAAAGTTATTAGCACTGTCTGCCAAATATTCCCAGCTCTCCAGATTTTAAGCATGTAATTGTACTAAATTTCTAGGTCCCCTTCTATTGGGGTGGAGCCAATTAGCCCAACTATTTTTTTAAAGGGGGGGGGACATAGACAAGAAAAACAGGAAGCAAAAGAGATAAACAACAAAAGCCAAAATAATAACAATATAGGCTTTCAAAACAAGATGACAGGAATTTAACAATGGTTGTTATATTATGTATTGTTATCTTGTTGCTTAGATTACCATATATAGACATGCAAAATTGATCTAATCATATGAGTATTAACTGTTCTTTTCCAAGGACTAATAGAATTAATTGTATAATCATCTCAGCTATTTTGTGTATATATATATATATATATATATACATATGTATATATACATATGTGTATCCAAATTTGTGTCATTTTTCTTTTCCCTTCCTTCTTTTCTCTTTTTCCCTATCCCAGTAGCCCACTAGTTCTAACTCAGTGTCAGCAAACCTTTTAAAGCTTTCCAGTGATGCAAGCTACCCACTGTGCCACATGACATAGGTGCGTCACCACTATACTAAGCAATAAATTAGGAGCAAAATTACTTAGGCTGTTACGTGACTGGAGCATTTCATTGCACATATGAAACCCTCCTGATTGCCTTTTCCTTTGACTAGAAGCACTCCAGCTAACTGAATGACTATCATAAATTAAGTCCCCTTCAGTGTCTGGTATGACCATTTAACATGAGCAAGAAATATACCTTTTGGTGTTGTTACCAAGCATGACCTGTTCCTATTCTAACACATACTAGTCATGAATCAAATATATATTTTCAGCAGAAATAGAATGTTTTTGTTTTGTTTTATTTTGTTTTGTACCAGGGATCGAACTCAAGACCTCATGCTTGCCAGGCAGGCACTTATGCCACTAAGCTAAATCATATTTTCATGTTTGAAAATATGGTTAAAATGTTGAACTCAGTATGCAGTTCACTGGAATATTGTAAAATAAGTAGTCATAGTGGTATAATGCCCTATTAAAAAACATTGTCTATGGAATAAAAATGCCAGGTCTGTGTTCTTATAAAGTTATTTAACCTCTCCAAACCTCAATTTCATTGTCTGAAAATAGAATTGCGCTTTGCCACCTGTCCACCTCACAGTACCGTTGCAAGGGCTAAGTGAGACAGTGCACCTAACCTTGCACAGGCCCTTATGTAAGTATTTTTGTTACGAGTGATAATGGTGGTAGAGATATGAATAAAAATGCTAGGAATAAGTTTTCACTTTGAGGAAATCCAAGAACCTTGGGGAATTTGAGGAGGTTGTGGCAGTGCTTTACCCCGTATCATCACTTCCGATGCTGTGCATCTTTGCTGGGGAAGCATGCTCCATGCAGCATAAAAGCATTCCAGGACAGACGAACTTCCTCCTACAGCTGACACAAGCGCCCCTAAGTTTCTATCCACTGACCCCACTTGCCTTTCAGAATAAGTGGAACCATTACTCTTTCACAATGATTCCCCTTGAAAATTTTGTAAAAGGGACTGCAGAGGAGATCATCTATATATTGTATGAGGTGGGGGATGGATGTGCGGAAGGATAGCAGGTCAAGGGCCTGACTAAGGGCCTGACTGAAGCAGAAGCGAAGAGAGGTTGTGTGGAGGGTGATAAGGGAATAGTAAAGAAGGCATCTTTCATATCAGTTTCTTATACCAGGTAGACAATAAAATGTTTACACATCTGATTTGTTTTACTTATGAATATGGTCTCTAGTTGCATCCATTTACCTGTAAAAGCCTCAAATTCATCCTTCTTTGTTGCTAAGTAGTATTCATTGTATAAAAATACTGTATCTTTTTGTCCAGTCCACGGTTGATGGACACTTGGGTTGTTTCCAAGATTTAGCTATTACAAATTATGCTGCTATGAACATGAGTGTACATATATCACTGTGTTATGTTTTCATTTCTTCTGAGAAAATGCTCAGAAGGGGAATAGCTGGTCCAATGATACCTATAGTCCTAGTTTTTTGAAGAATCGCTACACTGATTTCCACAGTGGTTGCACTAGTGGTTGCACTCCACTACAGTGGAGAAGGATTCCTTTTTCCCTAAGGAAAGGGATTGAGAAATGGATAAAAGGAGGAAAGAGGGAATGGAAAGGGAATGACTACAGGAATTAAGATGTGTTATGTATGTGAACCAACTTACCCTAGAAAATGTAAACATTATGTACCATATACATGTACTAATAAAAACAATTTTTAAATGTAATATATTCAAAGTTTTAGCATCACTTTGTGATAGAGATACTTAGTAACCTCACAGTAAAGAAGAGATTGTAAGATTTCAAGTATTATTCATATGCTATTGAAAATCCAGCAGGGGATATAGCTCAGCAGCACAGTGCTTGCCTGGCAAGCATGAGGTCCTGAGTTTGATTCCCAGTACCCATAAGAAAGGGGAAAAAAAGAAAATCTAGTGCCCTGAAATGATAATTATGATTCACTGTGTTTTTAAGTCATGCATTTAAGAAGTTTTCTCAATATACATACAATAAAGTACATAATTGACCAAAAAATTGCTTCTTCTGTTCTCCACATCAGCTGCATTCCAAATCTTATACCATTCAGTCACAAGCATAACAGGTTTTAATTAACATGGCTTCTGCTTCCAACAGTGGCAGGCTTGGTTGTTTCACACAAAACTTCCCTATGAGAACAACTGGAAATTACAGACAAAATATTCAAAGTCATTTGATTAAAATCACTAGAGAGCTTCCAAGATAGTGGGGACCTGCAAGACAGTGATCCAAGAGAGATTCCTCAAGGAAAATGCCAGTTCAGACCCTTGGACCCCGGACCTCCACCCTGGCGGATGGCCACTTCAACTCCTGCCCTCCCACCCTTGGACCCCAGACCTCCACCTCAGAGGGTTGCACTTCCACCTCTTGCCCTCCCACCCTCGAAGACCCCCCCCACCTCCTGGACCTAGTACTGCTGTTGATCTTCAGCTGCCACTCCTCCTCTCAGAACCTTGAACTGCAGTGGATTAACCTTGCTGGATTGATGGGAGACTCAGTAAGCCACTATCCAAACAGGACCTCAACAGGTTTCCATCAGTATGGTGAGTTTGACCCTAAAACAGGTCTTCAGCGGGTAAACAGAAGTAGTAGCAAAGTCCCCTCCAGCTGTAGGACCTACAGAGAACATCAGGTGGGTTGAAGAGAGTGCCAATAGGCCTCCCCCAACCTAGAGAAAATTATAAGGGCTTATGAGACACCCAGTGACACAGTAACATTCAAGCCCAGACAAACATTATAGACAGAGAGATCTGGTAGCCTGGAACAACCTGAAGGCATAGTAACAGTAGGAACTAAGGATTGACTTACATCAACACTCCTAGGCTAGTCAGCCTATGAAGAATATAGGACTTACCCAACAGGACTTACAGGAGGAATTCAGGTGACTAGCCCTCCTCTTTATTGTAGTACCCAGCAATTAGACAAACATCAACCACACAGTGGAACCCTAAGATATACACTACCAACAGTTGAGACTACTGGGATTGAAAGACCAAATAGTAGCTTAAAAGGTGAAAAATGATAAAAAAGCAAAATGCAATCTCAAACATCTAGTCCATCAAGAGCAAGTACAGGAGACATTGAAATAGAGGACTTTAAAAGTCATACACCTGAAATCTCTGAAAAGATAACAAGTGAAATAAACAAATCCATGAGGCTATAGAGGAAATCAAATTAGAAATACTTTCTCACTTAAAGACAGAAATAACAACCTTAATAAAGGAGTTGCTCAGCATAGCTAGAGAAGAAATAGATTTTTAAAAAAAAAAGTACAGGAGAATGGGAAACTGATTGAAACCTTGAATGAACAATATAGAAAACAAGTAGAATACATGAAACAAATTCAAAGAGATACCTAGGAAATAAAAAATTCTATTGAAAACTGGCAAAACTGTTTAAATGAACCTGAGGATAGAATTTCAGACCCTGAGAACAGGATTGCAGCTAGTGATCAACAAAGGATAGAACTTTTAAAAATAACAAGACAGCATGAAATGACAATTTAACAGCTTCAAGATGATGCCAAGAGAAACAATATAAGACTAACAGGTATCAGTGAAGATGCAGGAGTCAATGCAAATGACATCAGTAAACTATTTACAGAAGTAATAGAAAATTTCCCAAACATGGGGAAAGAATCTGATATGCAGATAAGTGAGGCATATAGAACACCAAACAGTCACAACCAACATAAATCTACACCCAGACATATAATAATTAAGGTCACAGACATATAGCATAAAAACAGAATACCAAAAGCATTAGAGAAAAGACACAACTCACCTATCAAGGAAAGCCCGTTAGAATCATGGCAGACTTTTCAGTACAAACCCTCAAGTTAAGACGAGCTTGGAGTGAACTATTTCAAAACCTGAAAGAAAACAATTTTAAACCCAGAATGTTGTACCCTGCAAAACATTCTTTGAAATTTAATGGAGAAATAAGATACTTCCATAACAAAGAACAACTAAAGAAATTCATGTCCACCAACCAACCCTAGAAACAGTGCCAAAAGACATACTAGATAGAGATAAAAATGACTACAATTTCCAGAACAACAACAGAAAGAAACCACCAGACAGGGCAAGTAATTAAACAAGAGGGAAAAGCAGAAAACCAGCAGCAGGAAAATAACGTGACAAAGTTGATCCAGTATGTCAGTTATATCCATCAATGTAAATGGCCTCAATTCACCTATCAAAAGAAATAGATTGACAGAATGGATCAAGAAATAGGATCCCACAATATGCTGTATACAAGAAACACATCTGACTCAAAAGGAAACTCATAGATTAAAAGTCAAAGGATGGAAAACAATATTCCATATGACAGGAACCCAGAAAAAAACAGGGGTAGCTCTTCTATTTGCAGGCAATGTGAACTTCAAACCAAAATGATCAAAAGGGATAAAGAAGATCATCACATACTTGTCAAGGGAATAATTCAAGAAGAAGAGCTAACAATCATAAACATATATGCACCAAACACAGGAGCACCCAATTATAAGACAAATACTAATAAATATGAAAAACAAAACGAGCAACAACACAATTGTAATAGGGGTCCTTAATATCCGATTGTCACAAAGAGATAGATCAACTAGACAAAAAGTCAGCAAAGAAAGAACTGAATCAAACCTGTGAGCAAGTGAACTTAGTGATGTTTACAGAGTGTTCCACCCAACCACATCAGAATACACATTCTTCTCAGCTGCACATGGGGCATTCTCCAAAATAGACCATATATTATCCCATAAAACATTCTTAAGTAAATGTAAAGGGATTGAAATTATCCCATGCATATTGTGCTTCTGATGCATTGAATATACCATGCATATCCCATGCATAATGTGCTTAAATTGGAAATTAATGACAAAAGAAATTGCAAAACCTGTGTAAATACATGGAAATTAAATAACAACCTCCTGAACAATCAGTGGCTTACAGGTGAAATTAAAGAAATTAAGCAATAGCTACAATTCAATGAAAATGCACATGCAACATACCAAAACCTCTGGGACACAATGAAAGCAGTCCTAAGAGGGAAATATATAGCAATAAATTGTCATGTCAAGAGTACAGAATGAACACAAATAAACAACCTAATGCTACATCTCAGACTTCCTGAAAAAGAAGAGCAAGTCAAACCCAAAGCTCATAGAAGAGAGGAAATTATAAAGATCAGAACAGAAATTAATGCAATTGAAACTAAAAAAAATACAAAGAATTACTGAATCAAAGAGCTGGGTTTTTGAGAGAATAAACAAAACTGATAAACCTCTAGCTAACCTTATCAAGAAAAAGAAAGAAAAAACTCAAATTCACACAATAAGAACTAAAAGAAGAGAAATTATTACAGATTCCATGGAAATTCAAAAGATCACAAATACCTACTTTGAAAATCTTTACTCACATAGGGTGGAAAACACAGAGGAAATGGACAGATTTCTAGAAACATGAACTACCAAAGCTCAATCAAGAAAATATAACAATTTTGAATAACCCAATATCAGCTATTGAAATTGAAAATGTGATTAAAAACTTAACAACAAAAAATCCCAGGTCCTGATGGGTTCACAGCTGAATTCTACAAGAAATTGAAAGATTTAATGCCAATACTCCTCAAACTCTTCAATGAAATTGAAAGAGAAGCAATCCTCCCTAACTCATTCCTGCAAGCGAGTATTACTCTAATACCAAAACCAGAAAAAGACCCAACCAAAAAGAACTATAAGTCAATCTCACTAATGAACATTGATGCAAAGAATCTCAACAAAATACTGGCAAATAGAATGAAGCAAATCATCAAGAAGATTGTACATCATGACCAAGTGGGATTTATCCCAGGATTGCAGGTATAATTTAACATACGCAAATCAATAAATGCAGTACACCACATCAACAGAGTCAAAAACAAAAATTACATGATCATCTCAATAGATGCAGAAAAAGCTTTTGGTAAAGTCCAACACTTGTTCACAGAAAAAGCTTTTGGTAAAGTCCAACACTTGTTCATGATTAAAAAAAAAACCTACAGAAACTCGAAATAGATGGTATCTACCTCAATCTGATAAAGGCCATCTATGACAAACCAACAGCCAATATTATACTAAGTGGACAAAAACTAAAAGCTTTTACTCTAAAATCAGGAACAAGATAAAGATGTCCACTATCACCATTTCCATTCAATATAGTTGGAAACACCAGCCAGGGCAATCAGACAAGAGAGAGAAATAAAAATAATAAAGATAGGAAAGGAAGAAGTTAAATTGTCAGATGACATGATACTCTATATAGAAGACCCAAAAAACTCCATTAAAATACTACAGAGATAATAAACAAATTCAGCAGTGTAGCTGGATACAAACTCAACACTTAAAAATTAATAGCATTCTTGTACACAAACAAAAAACTCACTGAGAGAGAAATTATGGAACTATTGCCTTTCACAATAGCATCTAAAAAATGAAATAGTTAGGAATCAACATAAGCAAGAATGTAAAAACTATATGCTGAAAATTATACTGGTCTAAAGGAGATTGAAGAAGATATTAGAAAATGGAAGGATACTCCTTGCTCTTGGTGAGGAAGAACCAAAATTGTGAAAACTGTTATACAGATTCCCAAAACTGTTATACAGATTCAATGTAATCCCAATCAAAATACCATTAACATACCTTACAGATCTAGAGAAAACATTCCTGAAATTCATTTGAAAATAGAAGAAACCTAGAATAGCAAAGGCAGTTTTGGGCAACAAAGGCAAGGCAGGAGGCATCTCAATTCCTGACTTGAAACTATACTACAAAGCCACAGTGATAAAATCAGCATGGTACTGGCAAAGAAATAGACCAGAGGATCAATGGAACAGATTAAAAGATGCAAACTCAACTAAAAAGACACTCAGACACATTATATTTGACAAAAGGGCTAAATATGTTCAGTGAAAGGATAGCCTCTTTAATAAATGGTGTTGGAAAAATTGGCTCTCCACATGCCAAAAACTGAAACTAAACCCATGCCTATCACCATGCACTACACTAAAGTCAAAATAGATCAAAGATCTGAATATTAAAACAGAAACACTAAATCTACTGGAAGACAAGGTAGGTAGAAATCTTGAAGACATAGTGGTAGGCAAAGAATTTATGAACAAAACACAAACCACACAGGAAGTACTTCAAAGAATCAGCAACTGGGATTCCATATTACTAAAATGTTTTTGCACTTCAAAAGAAATCACCAACAAAGTGAAAAGAAAACCTACCAAATGGGAAAGAATTTTAGCCAGCAGTCCCTTAGACAAAAGACTTATATCCAGAACATACAAGAATTGAAAACCATCAAGCCCCGCCAAATTCAAAGACCCTATCCAAAAAATGGGCATCTGAGATGAACATACATTTCTCAGATGAAGATGTACAAACAGCAAATAAATACATGAAATGTTCACCATCACTGGTCACTGGAGAAATGCAAATTAAAACACCATTGAGATTTCATCTCACTCCGAAAAAAATGACTGCCATCAAGAAATCAATCAGTAACAAATTTTGGCAAGGGTGTGGGAAAAAGGAACACTGCTCCAGTGTTGGTGGGAGTGTAGACTGGTACAGCCACTGTGGAAATCAGTATGGGGATTCCTCAAAAAACTAGGATTGGAAGTTCTATTCAATCCAGCTATTCCCCTTCTGGGTATTTTCCCATAAAAATTGAAAAGGTCATGTCACAGCGATATATGTGCACCCATGTTCATAGCAGCACAATTTGTAATAGCTAAATCTTGGAAACATCCCAAATGCCCATTAACTGAAGAATGGATGGAAAAGATGTGGTGTTTTTATACAATGGAATATTACTCAGGTATTAAAAAAAGATGATCTTGAGGCTTTTATAGGTAAATGAGGGCAACTTGATACTATCCTCATAAGCAAAGTAACTTAGACTCACATTTGTAAATATCATAGTCTCTATAGTATAAAAAATAATTGTAAAAAACTGAAAAAGTAATAAGATCCAAAATGTATAAAGATATTGTAATAATGAAAGGTAAGGAAAGTGCTGTAAAGGATATAACTGTATGTATGTTTAAGTGTGCAAGATAGACAACCATACTACTAAGTTTTTGTTAGTTCATCAAACAGAACAGTTTGTACTGTCATTGTTTGATTGTCTACTTTTTATGCTTTGATTTTGTACCTTGAACAACTGTTTCTAAGATAACAATATGTAATTTATCAACTAGTGATTACTTACTTTTTTTTTTAATTCTGTATTATTTCTACCCTTTTTTCTGTTTTGCTTTTTTCTCTAAATTAAAAAAAAAAGAAAAAAAAGAAAAATGCCAGTTCAGAAAGAGCTGCTAGGAGGCGCAGTTGCTGAACGTGGCCTGCAGTGCCACACGTATGATATAAGGGACAAAAACCAGAGTTCAGGGCCCAGGAAGAGGAAGAGTCATAGATTTCACACCGCTGCATCTTATATAAGAGTGTGAACCTGAAAGAGACCACCTCTCCAGAGAATCGAATCCCTTTGAGAGTCATCCTAATTGCTAGCTGGAGGAGGATACTCTGACCCTCCCATAGTTGCCTGAAAAAGCTCAGGAATCCTGCCTGAAGGAGAAATCCTCCATGCAGCTGTCCCAACTGAAATAGAACGTTAGTCCTACAATGCGACTTTTTATTTTCTGGTAACATTTAAACAGTAAAAATCAGTGAGTAAACTTTAGTGATATGTTTTACTTAACCCAGCATGTTTCAGCATGTAATTGTTGGGTGGGAAACTTCCAGCAACTTAGGTTTGTCGTATGGGAGAGGAAGGTCCGTGAATTAGCCACGGACAACTTAACAGGAGGAATGGTTGGTGTCTTTACACATGTATTTAGCTGAATTCTGTAAGGAGCCTCTCCACACAGTGAGGACAAGGGTTTATGTGTCAGCTTAACGAGAGGGAGACGGGGCTACAGGCAAGGCTGGATAGCTTGATAAGGCTAACTTACACAGTTCCTTGGAATGTCCGGGTTCTAAAGGTCCCTCTAAATGATGACCAGGGGCAGGGTGGGGACTGTAGCAGTTCAGCACACTCCACCCCAAGCAGGTAATGGAAATTCAGATAAAATTTATTTCCACATCTACTGTTTGTCCACATGTTTTCATTTTAAAGCAGTCTATGCTATTCTGGCAGTTTGCTGATTGCTTCATACTTAACACAAATATTTCTAGGAAGACATTTTACGTTCTCTTAATATCAAATCTTTGAAATTCAGTGTGTGTTTGAACTTATAACCCATCTGCAGTCAGACTAACCCCACTTCAGGTGCCCCGTAGCCACCTGTGGCTGTTGGCTATCATGACTGTCAGATAAGACAATGAAATTCTAGAAGATAATGTTGAAGAGTAGATTCAGGCCCTTGGAGTAGAAAAAGATTTCTTAATTTCAAATTTCACAAGTCATAAAGGAAACTATTGATAAATTGGGCCCCATTAAAATGAGAACTTATTAAAGAACAGCACTTAAGAGGGTAAAAAGGCAAACTGCAGAATAAAGGTGATATTTACTACACAAAAAGGGCTTGTCCTCATAAGGAAACTCAGTAAGGAAAAAAAAAAGGTAACTCAAAAGAAAGATGGACAAGAGATCAGAATAGTGATTCCATAAAAGATATTCAAATGGTCAGGAATCATATGAAAATGTGCATAAACTCATTAAACATCAGAGAAATGCAAATTGAAATTATACTGTGATTGAACTACACCCCGCCACATCAAAGTGCCTATTTTGGTGAGGCTATGGAACAACAAACATACGGGGAATATAAATCGATAAAACTCCTTTGGAAAATCATATGCATGACATCTATACAGGCTAAGTATACCACTTCATTTTATCCAACAGTTACCCTCCTAGGTGGATAACCAGCAGAAGGAAAGTAGGGGGGCTTCCAAAGTCATATATAAACGGAGACTTCACCCCAGCCTCCGGAATTAGTATTTTCTTTTGAACAACAGAAAATGCAGAAAGACTTAACTTTAACTTTCCTTATGTGACTGTGTATAGACTTGCTATCAGCGCCTCTGAGGCCTGTGAATCCAGCTGGCTCAGACACACAGCACCGTGCCTGTTAACATCGCGACGGCCTTGCTGACTTTGCTGTGTGTCCCTTGTTAAGTAGCCTTCTGTGGCTGTTCACTGAGTTTCTCATTACCACGCAGCTCCCACATGCACGGCAAATAAACTTTGCCCTTTCTCCTTTTTTTCTGTCTTTTGCCAATTGATTTGCAGACCCCTAATCCTTGCTCCCAGGTTGAAAGAGAGAAAGATTTTTTCTTGCCTATGTAAACATAATCCAACCTGAAAACAACCCATGAACTTTCATTGGTAAAAGAGAGAATGATATATCCCACAATACAGTACTTCTTAGACTCAAAAATATGGAAGAGTTTTGCAAATGCAGTAAGAAAAAAGGTAGGGAACCAACGAATGCACATTATGATTCCATGCACATGTAGTTCAAAAACAAGCATAGCGATGTGTAGTACCACCACGCGGGTCACCTCTGGGGACAAGAGGAAAAGGAAAAAAGCACCCCTGACTTGAGTTCACAGCTCATCTTGTGATCATTCACAGAGCTGTATATTCACAAAGTCTGTTACACTTCAAAGGATCCTGGTAATTCTTAGTCCAAGATAGGCGATTGGTTTTTGAGAGTCCAGTATTTCTATATCCTTCTGCCTTTCTTACACTTAGCACATAAGCTGTCCCAGTGAGGACCCTGTTTTAAATAAAGCAGGCGCCAGAGTCACACTGTGAAAAGTCACAGTGACAGTGGTAACTTGGAAGAATGGTTTTCCTCCCTGGCAAGCCCAACTTCCTCACAGGAAAGGTTCAGACAAGAGTGCTGGTTGTTCCTCCCAATGTTTCAGAAATAGCATTTCACTATCATGTCTGTTTAAAAGTCCATGTACCACCCACATCAAGCATTCTATCAAAATATTTTTCATTAAGTGAAATGTCACAATTAACACCATAACTGCTGGAAACCAAAATCTAATCAACTAAATGTCCTGTCAACTTTCTCCAGTTCTTTATTTCCGTGTGCAACCAGCCAACACTGAAGGGAAATTAAATTGTCATTCACCTCACAGAGCCTTCTTTTTCAGCATATCGTTGCTTTATTTGACTTGTGAACATGAAGGTATAACCAGACTTTGAAAAGAAAATGGAAATCAGTGTATAAACGTGGTATCTGATAACCTAACACACTTAACAGTGAAAAATGATACCTCATAGTTATTCTTTCCAAAAGCAAGAGGAGCCAAATTAAAAGTATTCTCCCCACCTCCTCTTTCTGCACCATTAATTCCCATCATTCCACAGAAGGGTTTGGGTGATTTTATTTTGTATTCTAACTAAGCAATTATTCTCTAGCTAGAAACAGAAAAGGTTGCAAAATGTGCTGCTCTTGATTTGCTCATGACTTAGTCACAAAGCGCATAACATGCAGTTGTCTTTTAACTCTTTGAAAGGTGTTAGGTAAAGTTGCTTAAGAGAGATCTTTGTCTGAAATTTTAAATAACAATAAACACACCGTCACTGTGTGGTAACCCTTATCCTGAGACTCTGGCAGGAGTGGCTTTCAGTTTGCATTCATCAGCAGCTTCTCACATGGCTTCTGCTACTCAGAGGAAGCTTATTCTCCTACAGAACTATCATATAGAACTGAAATGTCCATGCCCGTGCTGCTCCTAGTAAGAAACAGAGTATGAGCTGGTATCATGGTTCACACTCGGAACCCAGCACTCTGGGAGGCTGAGGCAGGAGGATTACAAGTTGAAGAGCTACATGGGCAATTTAGTGACTTACAAAGACCCTTGCTAAAATAAAAAATGAAAAAAGGGCTGGAAACATAGCTCCGTGCAAAGGCCTTAAATTCAACCCCTAGAACCAGAAAGAAACGAGAAGAGGGGGAAAAAAAGGAAAGAGAAAGAGAGAGGAGGGGAGAGAATTATGAGATATTTTTCACTTCATCCTGACTAACTTTGAATATTTAGGGAAAATTCTCAATTTGTAGCTTTAGCTAATGACGCTACAATGTCACACTTCTCTATTTAACATTCAGCTTTGTTAATCAAGAAACCATAGATTGGCTCTGCATGTTGATTAAATTGATTACAGCTGTAAGCCGTGATAGCATTTTTTCAAGTGTCTCTAATTAATCAGACAATGCTTGATTAGTTTTCCTGTTTTGAGGAGATAAACTGACTTCCTGAGAATTTTCACCCCAAAGTGATTCCCCTCCAGTGAAAGGTAAAGGAGAAGTGAGTCACTTCCGAGTTTTCCATGAGGCTGAGGAACTTTTATCCTGTAGCAGCCAAAAGAGAAGAAGGAATAAGGATGGAAAGCCTTGGAGAAGCAAATGAAAACATAACATTAAAGTCTTCATGCGTGTCTCCGCGTGAAGAGGCTGCGTGCCCTGGGCCTTGAGCAGGGCCTCCCCGCTGGCACCTGGCTTCCCACCGCAACTGTCCTAGGTCAGGTTAGGCCGCTGAATCACCAGAGCTGACCCTGCAGAAGTCAGCTCAGGTTTGTGAATGATGTGAAGGCGGGTGGGGATCAGCTATTCTTTTAGTCACATCTGTAGGTAAAGCAGCTATGGTTTATGCTAATGAAAACTTGACAGTTTCCAAGAACATTGCCAACATTCCTGGAGACCCAGAATGATTCTACTGGGATCACCGGAGCTCATATCCCAGTGGGGTCTGCAGCTAGGATTAGCTTACAAGGGTGAGTTGGCACAAGGGAAGCCACCCGTGTTGTCTCCTCATGGGTTAAGGGACCTCTAGCATCTATGTCCAGGAAGCATCTGTAACCTTCAGTGTTGGTTTTTATATTAAGATATACTTCAGGAAAACCTTCTGGTAGATTTCATCATATTAGAACTTCCTAAAGACAGAGACTCTGCCTTTAAAAATAAAAATAAAAATAAAACAGAGTGCCTGCCAGGCACAGTGGCCTGTAATGTCCCTTACTTGGGAGGCTAAGGCAGGAGGACCACAAGTTGGCGCCCAACCTAGGCAATTTAGGGAGACTCTATCTCAAGTAAAAAGTGAAAAGTGGTCTCAGAATGTAGCTCAATGCAAGGCCCTAGGTTCAATCTGTAGATCAAAAGAGAAAGAAGAGGGTGGAGGAGGAGAGGAGAGAGTGGAAACAGGGTTAGAGATGCAGCTTAGCGGTATAGCATTAACCTAGCATACTCAAGTTCCTTGGGTTCCATCCTCCTCCCCTACCCACCCCTCTCCCACCAACCCCCCTACTTGCACTGGGGAAAAACACAAAACTAGCCAGGTTTGGTGGTACATGTGTGTAATGCCAGCACTAAGGAGGCTGAGGCAGGAGGATCACCATAAGTTCAAGGCCAGCCTGGAATACATAGTGAGACCCTATTCCGAAAAACCAAAAAATAAAGATAAAAAAAATTTTTAAACTGTAGTGCAAATATAACTTCACCCAGAGTAAAAAAATACAAAGTAAAAAATAGGTATTATTCCTCCCACCCTCTAACCCTACATTTCTGCTGCCAGATGTGACTATGGTTAACAGTTTCTTGGACACTCTTCAAAAACTTTCTATGCATACATCCACATATGTTTTTTCTGCTGAAAAGAGAAGAATAAGACTAAGCTCTCTTTTTAAATCTTTGCTGAACACATCTTGGCCATGTCTGAATCTGTACATTTAGACCATCACATTTTTCACAAGTTGCTGGAAATTCATTTTTTGAATTTGTTATTATTTACTCAGCCAGTTCTCCTGTGGTCGACATTTAGGTGGTTTCCAGTTTTTCATTACTGCAGGTAGCGCTATAATAAACACCTTTATTCCAGTACCTTTCTGCAGTTGGGCAAGTACAGTACATGTTAACAACAGAGTTTGAGCAATGGGATTCACTTGGTCAAAAAGTTACTCTGTTGTTATCAAATCATCACCAACCTTCACTCCTTCCGGCGTTTTAGGTAGTGTGTCATTTCCCTGTCCCACAGTGAATATCATCAGACCTCAGAACTTGTGGCAAGCTGCTAAGTGTCAAAAGTATATCATGATTTTAATTTGCGTCTCTATGACCATATACAGGGTTAAGTATTTTTTCGTATTTTGGAGGACATGTGTATTTCTTTACTTCTAACCTGTCCATTTATATCTGTGCCTACTTTTGGGAGACTGTGCCTTAGATTTATTTCTTATGCTTGTATGTGTAACACAGTGTTGAGCACATAGGAAAAAAACTCAATAATAACCGTTTAAATTTAACTTAATACATAGACACACAAAAATAATTAAAATATTCTCTATCAGAAAATAAATTCCTTGAAGTAAAATGTGTAGAAATCTTCACTCTGGAAGAAAGACAAGATGTCTTCTCAGGAGACTTCTATTCGTAATGGAAGGGTGGGCTCTTCCTCCTCCTTTGTGTCTGTGACTGGGCCTTATGAATCCGATTAACCAAAGATAGATTAACAAGGGGAAAGCATTTAGATTGTACTTAGTGTCCGTATTTTAATTTTTGCACATGGTTGGAGGCCTTTATAGAAAAGAAGGAAAGAGCCAAAAGAGGGCTACGCTGAGGAGCTTATTTTTTTAAGGATCTTGCTATATAGTCTAGCCTGCTCGCAGATTCATGATCCTCCCGCCTCAGCCTTCCTGTGCCATGTTAATAAACAGAGATCAACTGTTTCGTTGTGACAAGACAAAGGGAAAGGGCTTTAGCTAGAGACAGTAAGTTGTGGGCCAGTGATTAGAAAATATATGGGGGACACTAATGGAAAAGAGGGTTACGTTAGTAAGGTTCTTTTGCAAATTCATCTCGATGTTAGAGCGCCATCACTGATGACAAAAATATTCTCTTCCTAGTATAAGGAGAACATCTTTTTCAGGGGAAATAAGTGGCCCTGCTTTTGGGAAAAAGAGAGACATTAGTGCTTTTCTTTCAATGACTGTTTCTCATTGGCCTTCAGCTCACAATGATCAGTATTCTAAGCTATATTTCAGGGTGGCATATTCTGATTTTAATGAGTTACAGCCTTTTTTTGACACAAGTGGAAATGGATGTTGTCAAGGGGAGGTTCTGTTTCTCATGTGTATCTCCACCTCTGTACTGATTTCAAAATTTATCTTTTGCCTATTGTACAGCAATAAGCTCCTCATTAAACTTCCTGGTCACTCTCTTATTCCCCATCAATCTGTTCTCACCCATCTGCTTCTGTGATCCTTCTGAAATGCAGGTCAAAGATTCTTCTAACTTTAAATCTTTCAATAGATCCCAGTGACCCAAGCACCCTGCTTTCTTCTGCACGTTATTCAGTTTCCTCACCCAATGTGTGTACCAACCCACTGCCCACCATTTCACACTGAGAACCCCAGAGAACCCCAAGCTTTTCTCACCTCTGCCCCTTCTGTCTGCCACTTGTCTACCCTGCTGCCTCCTTCTGATCCTTTCATGACGTTTTGTTACAAAGCCTGCCATAAACTGTTCTCCCAGGTATAGGAGATTACCTGGGCTCGGCTCTACCTAATACCATTACTGGCCGTCTTACCAACGCTAGTCTAACCCTGTCTTCCCAATAAACTCAGCACCTCATCGTAAAGTTTACAGCACTACAATGGCTCAGTATCCATTAGTTAAATGTAATATTGTAAAATAGCAGTGCTGGTAGCCATGGAAAGAAGGAAAGGAAGGAGTCAGTCCATGTTGTCCCGCACACACAGGATGTCGTCATGCACGCGTTGAGGTTCCGTTTGGTGTCTCCTGTCTGCATATGTGCCTCCAGAGGTAAATTATCCGCCGTATCTAATGGGGCCTTATCTGGGAAGTGGTTGTAAGATGCTATGTCGTTAATATTTTCTCAGCCCAAGGGAAAATACTGCCAAGCCAGAAAGACATTCAGTTCTGCAGAGACTGTGTAAAGTATATTTAAATGAAGATAAAGAAGGCATTACTTTCTATGACTTCTTGAAGCACAGAGCACTTGGCAGGAACTGAGCACTCTCCATTTTACGGATTTTATGACAGAAGACTTGAGCAGGAGGATCTGTTGTGCAGAGGCAGTAGGGAAGCATGATTTCCCATCTGTGTAGGTGCTTGTTACCTATCTCCAAACAAAGCTGTGTGGATGTGAGATGAAAAGACAGAACTGTTCTTACAGTGTGCTTCTCAACTCTTGCTTTGAAAAGACCCTATTCCAGACACCACCATATTGTAGACCCCTCTGGGAGTACCTTTTAAGAGGGAGGAGAACTGTCTGCCGCTCAGATTCCTGTTGCCTCTCGTCATTCTCAGAGCATGTTATCCTGCCTCCTGCTCTGCTCCCCCAGAGGACGGAGCGCATGAAGCACATTGGTGACTCCCTTGACCTCTGGCTTCTGTTGGGGTTCAGCGCATGTGAATGAGAAAGGAATGGAGAAGGAAGTCGGGTTGCTCTTCTTCAGCGCCCTGTCTGTATAGCTAACTCAGACTCACTGCGCACTTTGACCTTCCAGATCCTCTCAAGGAAGCCTCTTTCCTTGCCTTCTGCCTTCTCACTTGTGATTATTCCTTCCTTACCCCAAGGCTTGGGAGCAGGGCAGCAGCTCGGAGGTTCTGTACAATCCCTCCTGGCTTCCTTATCCCTGCCCTCACCCTGCCAATACCTTTGTGAAATCTTCCTCACACCATCCTGTGGAGTGCATCGAGTATTTCTTGGTGAGATGCTGACTGCTGAATAACTGGTAGACTTATAACTCACGTGGGACCCGTGTGAAGCAGCATTTGAGCTTAGAGCTAGAGGACACAGAGACTGCAGTCGGCTCTTGTGAGAAAAGGGACTGAGGACTTGGTGTTCCTTCTGAAGCCCGAGGGTAGTGTTACAGTGACCTGGAGGGGAAGGGAGAAATATTAAAGACCGGACCATGTGAGGCTTTAAGCCAATGTTGCTATATTGGGTTTTACTTCAAGAGCAAATTTTGAAAAGCTCATCTGGGTTGGATTATAGGATGTCCACAGTGGAGAAAAAAACGACAAGCAATGCTAGAGGGACAGACTAGCATGATGAGCATGAGTTTGAAGACATGTAAACAAATTCAGGAGCTAAGGCTGGGACCTAGTGATGGAACCCTAAGTTTTTCTAGCACATCTTCACATGGAGAAGCTACCAAGACCTCACACTCTACTTATGCTAAACCAAAATCCCACATCTCCTCAGTTCCTAATTCATTCAGTAGTATTTGTGCTGTCTCATACCCCCAAAAAACAGACTGTTTCCTCCCCTGTTCTCTTACCAAGTTAGTTTCCTCTATATTACAGAAAGGTGATCACCAGGCACAGCTGGCTTCAGTCTTTGAGCTTCCATCTTCATGGTGGGACTGTCTCTCCTCAGATCCAGTGTGAGACTTTCCAGAGAAACGTAGCGATGGGCCCAGATTAGGTTAGGTGTCCACCTGTGGACCAATTAACTGGTTACACGTGGAGAAGCATGGTGAGGCCCAGAAAGCGGTGATGTTAGAGATGGCCATTCCAAGGGGGAAGGAAGGAGCGCTAGACGGACAGTCCCTCAGCTGCCTCCACTGTGTCTTCCAGAGATTAGAATTGCTCCCTAGAAAAGCTGAAAACATTTTCTCTAAGTACAATACAGGGCAAGGACATCCACTAAGTACTACCTCATACAGTACTGAAAGTCTTAACAAGAGCCGCTAAGTAAGAGAAACAAAAACAGGAAGGAACCAAGTTGCTGGTATATTCAGATGACATGATCGATACATAGAAAAACCTAAGTATAAATAAATTACAGTTTATGAAAGAATTTTGTAAAGTTGAAGGATACAAAGTCAACATACAAAAAAGTAACATTTTTATACACCAACAATGAACTTGCTGAAAAACAGACTTAAAAAGCCATCTCACCCACAGTAGCTATAAAAAATAAGATGTTTAGGAGTTAAGTTAACCAAGGAAGTACAAGACTGCTACAATAAAAACTATAAAACACAGATGGGAGATACCATAGAGAACAGCAAGAAGAGGAAAGCTATCCCAGGTTCACGGATCAGCAGAATCAATATTATTAAAATGACTGTACTACCCAAGGTGATTTATAGATTCAATATAATTTCCATCAAAAGACCAGTGACTGTCTTCATAGGAATAGGAAAAGAACCTGAAATTCACATGGAACCATGAAAACCCAGAATAACCAAAGCAATTCTGGGAGGATGGGGGGGAAGGAGGGACAGCAGGTCATAATACCTGATTTCAAAACATACTTCAGGGCTATAGTAACTAAAACAGCATGGTACTGGCATAAAAACATAACTGACTAATGTAACAGAACAGAAAACCCACAAGTTAACCCCATGTTCACACTGCCAACTGATTTTTGACAAAAGCTCCAAGAACATACAGTGAAGGAAAAAGTCTCTTCAGGAAATGGTCTGGCCAAATTGCATGTACAACCAGAGGAGAGTGAATAGATCCCTTGGCCTTAGATTACACAGAAAAAAATCAAAATGGACCTAAGACCTACACGTAAAACCTGAAATTATGAAATTACAACAAGGAAACACATTTCAAAAGCATAGACAACAAAAGTAGAAATACACAGGCAAATGAGATTATATTAAGCCAAGAAGCTTCTGTGCAACAAAGGAAATTACAGTTCAGAGACAATCTACCAAGTGATAGACAGTATTTACAAACTATTTATCTGACAAGGTGTTAGTACCTAAAATATATAAGGAACTTAAAAAACTGAACATGTAAAACATCCAGTTAAATATGGGGTTAATATCCTTCCTGGTACCGTCCCAGAAGCATTAAAAGTGTCATACTATGACAATATATGTGCACCCATGTTCACAACAGCACAGTTTGTAATAACTAAATCTTGGAAACAATCCATGTGCCCATCAACCAAGGAAGGGATGAAAAAAGATGTGGTATTTTTATACAATAGAATACTACTCAGCCATAAAGAAGGATAAACTTGAAACTTTTATAGGTAAATGGATGCAACTAGAGACCATACTCATAAGTGAAATTAATCAGACCCATATGTGTAAACATCGTGACTGCCTCACTAGTGTGAAAAACTGAACAAGTAAAAAGGATGAAAATGTACAATAGATATTGTGACTTGGGAAAAAATTGCTCAAAAGAAAAGACAAAGTGTAATGGGGGAAACAGGAAGGAAGGGGAAAAGGAAAAATATATGCATACACAAGTTAGTTAAGATAGTTACACAGCTAGCTCCTGTTGCTTGAAGAGAAAGTTTGTGCTAATATTGTTCGGACAAGATATGCTTATATCTTGTACACTGAACAACAACGCAAAGACAATGCACAATGTATCAACAATTGTAATGGTCTTACTAACCTGTTTTGAAACTTGGTTT
Organism: Dolichotis patagonum; assembly: GCA_004027295.1. Lineage (NCBI taxonomy): Eukaryota > Metazoa > Chordata > Mammalia > Rodentia > Caviidae > Dolichotis > Dolichotis patagonum. Next base: position 137,472 of record PVJX010001200.1, on the reverse strand, counting down.
CATTGTTATGGTTTTCTTTTCTTTCTTTAAAATAAAAAAATTTTAATGGGGGTATAAACTAAACACTTCTGAAAAATCACACAAAGTCAAGTACATAAAAAATGCTCAGTCTCACTAATCATCAGAAAAATGCAAATAAAAACCACAATGAGGTCTCCTCTCACCCCAGTTAGAATGATTGTCATCAGAAAGACAAAAAATAACAAATACTGCTTAGGTGGGGGAAAAGGAAAACTTTTACACACCGTTGGCAGGAATATAAACCACTGTGCCTATTATGGAAAACAATATAGAGTAACAGTGGAACGACCGTATGACCCAGCAATTCTACCGGATCCAGTGGATGTGAGGTCATTATACCAGAAAGACACTTCTCTGCATGTTGTCCCCAGTACTTTGCATCATACTAGAATGCGAGTCAGTCTGGATACCCGTCAGTGATGAATGGATGGATAAATGTGGCGTGCACACACAGTGGAATGTTATCCAGCCATTTAAAAGAATAATGGTCTGTCATTTGCAGCAGTTTGGATGGAACTGGAGGTGATTGTGTTGAATTAGGCCGTACATAAGACAAATACTTTGTGTTCTCACTTATTGTGTAAACTGATGTTGTATAAGAATCAAGTGGCCTAGTGGCCGCTGGTGACTGGAAAGGTCAGGGAGACAGGAGAGACAGACAGAAGTTCGGTAAGAGCAAAGCAAAGCAGAAGGATTAGTCCTGGTTCTTCTTTAACAAAGTAGAGTAACTACAGGTTAAAACAATTTATGTCAGTCAAAATGACTGAAAAGTACAAAAGTTCAGTCATAAAAATGACTAATGTTGGAAAACGTGGAAGTACTTATTACCCTTATCTATTTATTACACACTGCGTACATGTGCTGATCGTAATGTGACCATAAAGATGCACAAATATTATCTCTCAATTTTTTTAGAAAAAAGAATTGTTCCATAGTAGCCACAAGGATAAAGGTAGTAGAAACAATGGGAAGTAAAAAGAAACAAATTTTGCCTCAACTCCCAAAAAAGGTTTTATAGTCAAAGCTATTTGAAAGTGAGATGTGATCTTCAAAAGCAGTAGGTAGGTCGTTACTGATGGTAATCAAGGATAAATTAGGTAATCTCATAGTGAGAATTTTGTAGAAGGATTTCAAAGCACAGATTTCAGGAACACAGTTATATTTCCAACTCTGAGAATTTGGTTAGAGACCTCCTGAAGAAAAAACATTCAAATTAGATCTTACCATCATATCATATGATCATATCATATCATCTTAATAACTTATTCAAGCACATTTAACATTTTACTTGAAATGGGAGATGAATTCTAGAAGAAATGCTATTAAGAGCACTTGTATATTTAATCTTCACAAAAAGAGAAACATATGTTTTCTTGTTTTCCTGCTAGTAAATATGTTTCTCAATTCACATTCTATTTTCTGAGGTGAAAAAATATATTTTTTCTTGGCTATGTCCCCAGAATCACCCCAAATTGTATGTGTGCCCTTTGTGTGATGAGCTGGTGACAGAGGGCTCCTAACGAGTGGTACAGAAAAGACAGAAGGAGGAGACAGAGCAGGGGGCGTCACAGCATTAGTCACTGTTGCAATCAGGGTTAGCAAGGGAATAAATTTAATACAGGACACAATTTATGGGATTATTTTGTATTATTCACCAAAAACTCCAATGCAGAAGAGTGCGAGCAATCTTTCCATGCAGTGGAGACCAAAGCGTCCAGATGGGGGCCCGGATACCATGACCATGTCAGACCTAGAGCCCACAGCAATGTCTCCGTGCAGCCGTCTGTCAAGGATCTGCGCTGGGAAGGCCCGAAGGTCACTGGTGGAAGCCAGCAGGGTGAAGGATCTGTGCCAGCAGGCTGAGGGATCTGCACTGGAGCCAGGAAATGGCATTTAAGATGAGGACCAGAGCTCCCCCAAAGAGAACTGCAGCCATCTGCAGCGACAGTGAGGACCTGAGCCCGTCTGACGGTGAGAGGGGCTCAATTTGTGTCAGGAAGCCAGCGTGACAGACTTCTCCAGGAGAATCCACAGCATCAACACTGTCCAACCCTCCAGCTCTTCTGTTGAGCCTTCCACACCCAGCACCGTCCTGATTGAGGTCTGGGTATTACGAATTGACCCTTAGTTAATCGACCACTGTCATGCTGTGGAAATTATAAACCGAAACAAGAGCTCACAGGGAGAAGACCTCGGTTGCTCTGTGAGAAGGAGCAGGAAAGATTCCTGCTAGATTGGACAGGACATGTCAAGGAGCGCTTCTCAAAAGCCGGATGCCTGAGCTAGTGTCTGAAGGTTGGTCATGGCTTCGCCAGGCCAGGGGAGAGTAGGAATAAGGCAGGATGTGGTCCAGCAAGGGGCACAACCTCCGGCATGACCAAGACCTCAGGGGAGGCTGGTGTGGCGGAGCACCATGAGTGAGAAGAAGCAAGTACAAAATGAGGCTGGAAAAATCCATAGACTATTGGTGCAAAGCCTCACAAGGCCACGCTGAGGAGTCTGGTCTTTCTCTAAGGACAGGGGCTTCCCAGCAATACTGCAGGGTTTCACCAAAAGTCGTTCAAAGCAGTTAGAGTATGGGCTCAGCACGGGCAGCAGAGGAGAAGGGAAACCAGCCTGAGTGACCGTCCGGGATTACGTCAGGGCTTTTGCTGCAGATAACATGAGGCAGGATAGTTGCTTGGACATCAGTGGTAGAAGAGATAGTAAAAAAGATGGACTCAGAAGATAGGAGGAAAATTAGCAGGAATTATCATAAGAATCTTAGAAGTTTTCTATTTCGGTTTCTTCCTAAGGCAGGTGTCACCTTAGGCAGCCGTCCCACAGGCCACATCCTGCCTACTGCCTGTCTCCTGGGCACTCAGCCATGCCCGTTCATACATGTGCTGTTTATGGCCACTTTCTCCATACACAGCAGAGTTGGATAGTTACGGCAGAGACCTGCTGACCCAAAGGCCTAATACATGCCCTGTTCTGGTGCTCAGCAGAAGAGCTTAATCAAGCGTGGGGTTCACACCGCATTGCCTCCTAAGAACCCATGGTGCAGAAGTGCTTTTCTGGGGGTCCAAAAATACACAAATTAGCTTCAGACAATCTGTGACCTCCCGAAATTGAAAATGCAGTTTGGCATTAATAAGTATTTTCCTATGGAGCAATTTTCACCAGCTTTTAAAAAAGATTTTGTGTTGTCACAGTACATAATAATTACATTCATCATGGGAAGGTGTTACATGTATCTAGTCCATCTTTATTATGTTTATTTCCTCCTGTTCCCTTCCCCTTCCTCCCCCATCTCTAGATTCCCTTCTCATTGGCAAAAGATCTGTCTTCCCATTTCCTGTTATCTTTTATTTTGCTCTCTAAATTATACTTTGGGTTTCTCATATAATTCACCAACTTTTAAAAAGAATCTGTGAATTCTCTTCCCCTCCAAAGAGGTATTTACCAGTCCTCTCCCCAGGGATTTCCCCAACCATAGAAAAATGTTTAAGTTCAAATTTTTTTAATGAATAACAAATGTGCTCTGGCACCAAGTGGGTTTCATTAAGTATTGGCTAGAGAGCGCTGCGGATTGCCGAGCCCCTGCCTGAAGGGCCTGTGAGAAGCGCTCCCCGGACTGATTCCTCTGACAGGTTTTCCCGGATCAGATGGCTCAGCACTGCAAATGACAGCAGTGCAACCGTCGTCACCATCACCGTATTTTACCTTCTGAGGTAAGCGCTCCCTCAGATACACGTTTCCATGTGTCCTGACTACCGAGGAGGGGACTTCTTTCAGGGGCCGAGCGGGTGAGCTGGTCAGTCACAGCAGCCAGCAGCTGTCACTCTCGCTCTGTAGTCATTTTCCCCGGCTGGAACACGTCCTGCATGGCTTCCCGCAGCCCCCAGGGCCTCGCGCCGGAGTTCAGTGAGTGGGCACTTACTGTCCATGCAGGGAAACAGGTGATGGAGCTAACCTGCGCTCATACAGCGTCTTGTTTGTATGCATGTGTGTGTGTTTGTAAGGAAACACACTCATAAATAAATACGTGTAAAAGTATCTTATCAACAAAACCTTGTTTAACTAAAGGAGCTAAAAGCACGTTCATTCTGTCTTTTATTTTTTAATTTGTTTTGTTGTGTTTCATGTTTTTTTGTTTTGTTTTGTTTTTTATTGGTGGGGTTTGGTTTGGTTTGTTTTTTTTGTTTTGGTACCAGGGATCAAACTCACAACGTCACACTTGCCAGGCAGGGGCTTATGCCACTGAGCTATATTCCTGGCCTCTTCTTTGTTTTGTTTTTGTTTTTGTTTTTGTTTTTGTTTTTTGCACATTGCCTTCCCTTCCCTTCAATCTTTTTCTCTCTCCCTTTACAAAGCTTTCTATTGTTTTTCTTCCGTTATTTTGTATTTTTCATCGCTACCCCTTTCCTTCCCTTTCCCCTCACCCCTCCTTTGTTCTCTTTTCCATTTGAACACTCTGCCTGCTTCCCAATATCTATCATCCACTTTGGTCCTCATTTACCCATTGGGTTTTTCAAAAAACAGTGCAGTATTTGACCATGTGCATCCAATTCATTTCACTTAAAGTTATGTTCTCAGGATGCCTGCATTTACCTAAAAATGTCTCCAGGTTTTATGAGCATTTTATCCTTATTGTTGGGCATTGGGACTGTTTTGAGGTTTTAGCTATTGCAAAATTTGATGCTGTAGACATGGATGTGCATATATACCAGTTGTATGATGCTTTCAATTCATACCAAGAAAAGAAAGATAACAAGAAGGGGAATAGGTGAGTCAAATGGAACGTCTAGTCCTCGTTTTCTGAGAAGTCTGCACACGGACCTCCACAGTGGTTGTACCAGTCTACACCCCCACTAATGGTGGAGAAGCGTTCCTTTGTCCCCACAGCCCCTCCAGCACTTTTTTTTGGGGGGGGGTCTTTTTGAGACAGGGCCTCCCTATCCGCATCAGGCTGACCTTGAGCTCACTTTGTGGCCCAGGCTGGTCTCGAACTTGCATGGATCCTCCTGCCTCACAGTGTTCATTATAGTTTGATTGCTTGATGGCAGCCATTCTTTTCTGGTGTGAGATGGAATCTCAGCATTGTTTTAATTTGCATTTCGCAAATGACCAGTAATGTTGAACATTTTTTTCATGTATTTATTTGCTGTTTATACTTCATCTGACAATTGTCTGTTCATTTCAGATGCCCATTTTGGGACTGGGTTTTTAAATTTGGGGGAGGCAAGGTCTCACTTTTTTTTATTCTACATATATTCTAGATATTATTCCTTTGTCTGAGGAGTACATCATAAAAAAAAAATCCCACTCTGGGTTGTCTGTTCACTCTGTTAATTATTTCTGCTGTGCAAAAGCTTTCAATATGATGTGATCCCAGTTGTTGATTCTTTGTAATATTTCTGGACCACTGGATTTTGTTCATAAAGTCTTTGCCTACATCTATGTCTTCAAGAGTTATGTCTTCCAGCAGATTAAGTACCTCTGTATTAATATTGAGATCTTTGATCTGTTTCAATTTAAGTTTAGTAAATGGTGAAAGATATGGGTCAAAGTTCAGTTTTTGACATGTGGAAAGTCAGTTTTCCTAGCATCATTTATTAGAAAGACTGTCTCTTCCAGAGAAGGTATTTGTCGAAGATAAGGTGACTGTGTGTCTGTAGTTGTTTCTGCATCCTCTTATCTGCTCCACTGATCCTTGGGTCTGCTTGCTTTTTATTTTTTTCCCCCAGTACCATGGTGGTTTTATCAAAGTAGCTTTGTAGTATAATTTCAAATCAGAGATTGTCATGCCCCCTGCCTTGCCTTTGTTGCCCAGAATTGCTTTTGATATTCTAGGTCTCCTCTGGCTCCAAATGAATTTTAGGATTGTTTTCTCTAGTTCTGTAAGTTATGCTATTGGAATTTTGATCAGGTCCAAGACCAAGGGATGTCTTTCCATTTTCTGATAGCCTCTTCAATCTCCTTTTTCAGAGTACTATAGTTTTCAGTGTAAAAGTCTTTTACTTCCTTCATTAGATTGATTCCTAAGTATTTCATTTTTCTTGATGCTACTGTGAAAGCATCCTTTCCCTAATTTCTCTCTCAGTGAGTTTGTTATTTGTGTATAGGAATGCTGTTGATTTTTGACTGGTGAATTTACCTTGCTATGCTATTGAATTTAGTTATCAATTTTAGAAGTTGTTTGGTGGAGTTTTGGGGTCTTTTATGTATATATCATATCATCAGCATAATTATAATTTGACTTCTTCCTTTCCTACACATTAATTTTATTTGTTTCTCTTGTCTAATTGCTCTGGCTAATGTTTCCAGAATGATACTGAATAGAAGTGGTGACATTAGATATCCTTATCTTATTCTTGATTTTACAGTGAAAGCTTTTAGTTTTGGATAATTTACTGTGATGTTGGCTGTTGGTTTGTCACAGATGGCTTTTATCAGGTTGAGATAAAGATCTTATATTCCAATTTTCTGTAGGGTTTTTTATCATGAATAGGTGCTAGACTTATTAATAACTTTTCTGCATCTATTGAGATGATCATACGGTTTTTGTCCTTGGTTCTGTTAATGTGGTATATTACACTTTTTGACTTGCCTATGTTGAACCATCCCTGCATCCCTCGGATGAATCCTAATTTGTCATGGTGTATTATGTTCTTGATGATTTGCTGCATTCTTTTTGCCAGTATTTTATTGAGGATATTTGCATCTATGTTAATTAAGGAGATTGGCCTGTAGTTCTCCTTTTGCCACAGTTTCCCTTAACTGAGAATACTGTCTTCAGTCTCAAAATACCTGATTCGGCTTTTCTCAGGTAATGATCACTGTGTAATACACAGGTTGAATGAAAATCTTTTGGGTCAAGATTTTAATATTAGATCAATCTGGCCATTATTTAGTGAAAACTCATTAATTTTTATTCCTCATCTGCAGTCTATTTTTATGTGTGACGTTTAAAATGAGTCCTTTGTCCTGACTCAAATAAAACACTTCTTCCATTGACAGTTAGTGTTGATAGGTCTGCCTAGGAGCTGCAAGAGGAAAGGTGTGTTGGGAGGCCCACCTGGGCCCTAAAAGGCAATGAAGGAAAAAGATCAGCATTGAGGAACAGGAAGTTTTGGGGTTTCTCAGAGAACAGGCCTGACTAGAAAAGCAGCTTACTCACCAAAGGAGCTGGAGGCCTGTCAGTAGGGTGACAGCTAGAGCTGAGGAAACTACCCAGAGTGTCAGCGCCAAAGGGCAGAGCCACAGTGGAAATGACGAGCAAAGAGCACGGACGGGCTGCTGGACACCGGCGGCTGGGGAAGCGGGTCAGGGCAGCGCTGCAGTGAGGACAGGCGCGCCGTGAGTGAACCTGAATCAGAACTACCGTCCTGGCCTAGGACAAGGCGTTTAAAGGAGTGATTAAGAGTTTAAAAAAACAAACTGGTAGAGGTGGTGCACAGGTGTGATCCCCACTCTCAGGAGGCTGAAGCAGGAGGATTATGAGTTCAGAACCACCCAAGCTGCGTAGCCGGACTTTGTCTCAGAAAGAGGAAAGAAGAGTCAAGACCATGAGTTAGAACTATATGCAGAAGTGAAAAACCTGTAAGACACAGGTGCCAGACCATTAACTGCTTATTAACAAGTCACCTGAAAAAAGATCGTCCCAGAAACAATGAAAATATGAAGCATACCTTACGTGGCTGTGTCTAGATGTCCCACCAGAGCCTCTCACCGTCGCAGGTGGGGCCTCTTCAGGGTGGCTGGGTCTCGAGTGTGTGATGCTGGAATCCTGGAGTCCGTTCATAGTGCAGTGCGAGGATCCAGGCACTCAGATGAAGGGTGCTGCCAGCCCTAAGGAGTCTGGGTAAAATAAGGCAGGCAGAGCTGTCAGTCCCTTGTTGCTCTTGCTACTTCTGCCCACCATGAACTATTCTCCTAAATCTCTACAATGAGAGCTAAGTAAACTTTGCTCCCTTAATTTGTGGGTGTTGGGTATTTTGTCTCAGTGAGGAAAAAAGTAACATGCTTACATAAAGTAACACAAAAGTGAAAAGAAAAATGCCACCTAGATGAGCAAAAGGTATTAGGCCGGAGCAGCATTTCTTAAGATGTATTGCATGGTCAAATGCATAAGTTAGGGCAGTGCTGCATGTTCCGGCCTCCTCAGGGAAGTCACAGGGTTTTAAAGGTCATGAAAGTCCTGTAAGAAATCTTTTGTTTGATTTTTATTAACCTGAAGTTTTCCATATTTTAGATAATATGGAAACCTTTTTAAAATTATAGTTTATGAATGCTTAGTGAAAACCAAACACTTTGCTTTGTTAAAAATGTCTTAATTGCATAAAATTTTTAAAATCTATTAAAGTAATATGATTAGTTAGTTGAACCCCATACTCATTTCAAAAAGTGAAAATTAGATACACTTGGTTCGGCATGGTGCACACATCTGTAATGCCAGTACTTGGGAGGCTGAGGCAAGAGAATCACTGAAAGTTCAAGGCCAGCCTGAACTACACAGCAAGAACCTATCTCAGAGGCCAGGGATATAGCTCAGTGGCACAGTGCCTGCCTGCAAGTGTGAAATCCTAAATTTGACTCCCAGTACAAAAGAAAAAATAAGAAAAAACCTATCTCAAAAAAAAGGAAACAGCTGGGCATGGTGGGTCATGCCTATACTCCCAGCACTCGGGAGGCTATGGCAGGAGGATCACTGTGAGTTCAAGACGAGCCTGGACTATAGAGTGAGCTCAAGGCCAGCCTGAACTGCAGAAGGAAACCCTGTCTCAAAAAGGAAAGGAAAGGAAACAAAAGAAAATAAAGAAGAAAATTAGACACACTTTATACCAGAATAAACTCACATCATATGCTAAAATAAATGGGTCCAAAATCTAAATCCTATATTTAAAAAGCCAGGAAAATAACTGGAAGAAAACACAGATAAATTTCTATAAAATCTAGTTGCAGAGAGAGGGTAACTATGACTTGAAATACTAAGCAATAAAAAAATGACTCATACATCTGACCACATAAACAGAAAAAAACTTGTATGGCAAAGAAAACACCATAAACAAAAGAAAATGTCAAAGTGAGAGAAAGACACAATATGATAGAAGGGACGAAAGACGTTGGTTAACATGTATGGCGCATGTATGTATACATAGGTGTTGTATAATGGCCTTAAGCCTAAGTCATTCCCCTCATAACAAGAAATCCAAATCGAAACTACTTTATGACACTAGTTCTCGTGTGCCTGGCTGGGGATCATTTAAAAGCTTGACGAGGCATGTGGCTCTGCTCTTGGGGAGCCAGCACAGTCGTCCATTGCTGGTGGGAAAGTAGATAATGTACCTCCTTGGGGAGGGAATTTGTCAATATCTAACAAAAGTGAGTGTGCATTTCCCTTTTATTCCAGGAATCCACTTCAAGGACCTTACCTTGAAGGTACACCTCCAAGTATATAAAACGGGCATGTCAGAGATTATGCATTGCAGTGTTAATTGCAGTAATTACAAAATATTGAAAACATGTCCAAATGTACAGCAGTGGAAAAGTAAATGATAGTAAATCCATAGAGTGGGGAATTAAGCTACCATAACCAAGAAAGAGGAGGCTGTCTAGGAACTGATGGGGAATGATTTCTAGGATCTATTGGAAGCTGAAAACAAGAGTAACTACAGAAGGCTACCTTTCGGATAAAAAGGGGGATTTATTAAAATAGACATGTACACGTTTGTTTTGGCAAAATGAAACAAAGAACAGCACCACAACCAATTGTCTTTTGTATTTTTTATTTTTGATATGTTAATCTTTTATATATTCAACAGTTAAAAATAATAGAAATCAGTAAGAATGGAAGAAAATTCTGAAGCTACTTTGGGCTTTTTCTGTACTTCAGGAAATCAGTAAATATATTGGGGCTAACAGGAGCCATGTCCCTCACTGCCAGAAGGGACCTACAGAAATGGAAAGAGGGAAGAAGACAGTGTGTGGTACTGGATTACCACTGGAGTCAATGGGTAGAGGCGGGCCATCAACACTTCCTGTAAAGGACCCGATAATAAATAATTAACCCTCCCACAATGGCACAAAAGCAGGCATAGACGGCATAGAAACAAAAGAGCATGGCAGTATTGTGCACACCAAACTTTGAAGTTCATATAATTTTCCCATGTCATGAAATATTATGTTAAACACTGAATCATTTAAAGGTGTAAATTGTGAAGTTAGTTTACAGGCCCTGTAAAAGCAGACAGTGACCATACTTGGCCCCTGGGATATAGTTTACAAGCCCTATCAATTGACTGATAGCAAATATGATAAAAGATTACAGTTGGGGCATCTAAGTATATAGGATGTGCAGGACTCTTTGTAGACTTCTTCTGGCTTTTCTATAAATCTGACCTTTCTTCAATTACAAAAAGAACCCTGTGCTGCCCAGAGTTACTGCTAGGAAAGAATAACATCAGTCAGATCATTGGCCTAAGAAGTGAGTATCTTGCTTTTCATAACATGCGTCCAACAAATGCCACCTGTGTTTCTCGGATTCCGTGGACTGAGTCAGAACTCCCACCCCGCTATGGCGCTTTCTGGGGAGCTGGGGTGCCATCAGACCCTAGCATTATGTTTTCCTGTTTGTCACTCTCAGTGAGTGACGGTCATTGAGCTGGTAATTTGTGTATGACCTTGTAATTTTCTGTAACACAGGGATTTTTTTGTCTGCTGCGTTTAAGTAGACCAGATAAATGGTGCTTATCAGAAAGTGTCCCATCAGCTGGAAAGGCTGTGACAAACCCTCTCTGCCGTCCTTAATGTGTTGTTATTAAATTCAGTTACGCAGCACATCCGCCTAACTCATTCCACCAGCCATCACCCAGCGATGACTCAGAGTCTCTAAAAATATTACAGATAGGAACTGAGCCATTTTTTACTTTAAAATCCTTTGTACCAGAGAAGTGAGGGGCTTGCAAGAAAAACCTCAGCTGTGTAAGCTACAAATCACTCCATCATCCTTTGCTGATTTAATTCCAGCAAAACCAAATTCCCACCTGGCTTACCGAGAGCCACACCATGATCCCTGTTGACAATGAAGATGACAGTGGCCCAGCTGAAATTTATGGAGTGCTGACTGTGTCTACATTCAGGCCAAATGTTTTTTACCCACTTTAAAAGATTTTCATTGGTGTAAGTTATGATACAAATTAAGTGTGTTCCTTGTGGGGGGTTGGTACGAACACATAGCACATCCTGACCCTTTTTACGTCTCTCTTCCCTTCCATCTGTCCCCATTCTCAGGTCCCTTCTTGTCTTCGCAAAATCTGTCTTCCTGTTTCCTACCATCTATTTTTTTATGGAAAAAAAGTTAAAGCAAAATTTCATAACGAAATAATGGAATAATAAGAGTTAATATATTACATGTAGCCTACCATCCATTTTTATTTTGCTCCTGAAAGTGCTTATATTTTAGGTCTTTCATATAAGAGAATCCATGCAGTACTTAACCTTCTGTGTCTCATTTATTTTACTTAGCACTGTTTTCCTCAACTGACTCAAATTTATCCTTCTTTATAGCTCATCCCCTTCTTTTTTATTTAATCCTACCAACCAGACTCTGACGTACTCTCATTATCTCTGTTTTACACAAGGCTTAGCAATAGTGACTTGGCCAACTTCTTTCTCCAGGAACGTGGAGCCAGGACTGGCTTTGAGGGCTGGTGCTCTCGGTGGGGAGACTCTCCCGGCATGAATATGCAGTATGAAAACCAAAAAGGTAGAAAGAACTTGTTCAGTCAAGAAGAAAAAAGGAAAACAATGCAGGGTGTCAACATCCATAACAGAAATAGAATTCACAGTGGAAAATCCTGGGCTTTCTCTGGCCTGCCCGGCCTACACCCAGGGTACCCAAGAGTAAGTTTAGAGATGAAACAGGCTCAAGGTGAGCTGCACACAGGCTTTCTGGATGTCACCAACTTGAACTGCAGCCATCCAGGTATGTACTGATGGGAGCAGGAAGAAAAGCAAAGAGACCGGAAGGTGAAGTTGGAAGTCTGAGCAGAGGGATAGGGAATGTAGGAGGGACAGGGGATGTGAGTGGCTTTGCCCCTGCATTGTGAGTGGCTCGGGCTGATGGTCTCCTCTGCGCCTGCCTTCTACATCTGTGCAGCCCTGGATTAAAGCACACTGACTCCACCACCATGGTGACTCCATGACTTCTCCTACAGTAAAGTCTGTTTTGAGTCATATGGGAAATATTGTCATCCATGACACATGACATGTGATTTTTATCATGCCTTCTTACCATGCTGTGTTTCTTCTAAGTCACTGAAATAATTTTCTTATGTGAGAAAAACTGTTACACTTTAATGGCAGTAGTAAACTCTTGAGCAGAATAGTCATCACTTAGTCAATATATTTATCAAATAGCTGGTTAGTAAAGCGATTGGTGCCATGTTAACCAGTGTATAAAACTGTATGTTAATATCTGGACATCTTATTTTTCTGACATATGAAAGATGAAAACATGTTTCTTCATGAAAATTTAAGAGAACTGAAAATCCAGACCAAACATGAAATCTATATGTGGAATTGCAGATGTGTTGTCTGTTCACTTGCTCTTCTTGCTTTCTTTCGCAGGGACTGGTTAAGTGTATTGAGCCCACCAATTATTCCTCCTGGTCACCAGTCATCAGAGCAACACCTGGACTCCTCTGGAAGTCTGAGTGCTCCAGGTAGGAATGCAAAAAATGCTTTGTATCAAAAAATAATTTCCTGTAAAGAAAGTCAGTCACTTTGAGATACCACTGTTTTCATTTGGACTTATACGTCCCAGATGAGGTGACCTGTGCTTCATGTTTCAGGGTGATAGGTTCTTGCGTCACCAGCATAAAGTATGTTCTGCATAATGATGTCTTAGTCATCTGTAAGCTGTACTCTCACAAGATGATAATGGCATTAAAAATTCCTATTATCTGGGGTCCTGTCATCTTGGCCATCATAATATCATCACACAGTTCGGTATGTGTACATCTGTAGTGGTGCTGGTTGCAGGAAAATGTAGAACATGCAATTATGACAGTACATAATACCACTCAATAGTTATAAACAGCCATGTTACTGGTTTATGTATTTACTTTTTAGTGTTAGAATATACTTTTTCTACTTCTTTTTTAAAAAGCCAGTTCACTGTAAAACAGTATGCATGTAACACCACCAGCAGCCTTCTGCACCCCATGTCCTTTGATGGACCAAGAGGTCACACCAGGTGACTGACCTATAGCATAGGGTTGCATAGGCTCACTCTGTGACCACACAGTGATGAAGTCACCTAATGGTGCTCTGCTCAGACTGCGTCCCCACCCTTAACCTACGAGAGCCTGTGTGTGTTCTCATTCACTTCGCTAAAGCAAAGGCTGACACGAAGCTCTACAGGTAATGAGAACTTAAATGCTTGGCGGCAGCAGGGGTGAAACTGCGGCCAAGAACCAGGTAGATGAGCTGTTAGTTTCCGGCTGTGAGGAGGAGCTTGTTGGGACATGATGGAGGCGAGACATAAAAGAATCTCCCAGGAAAGCAGAGTCATTGTGACAGAAGGTGACAGTGGTCTCATGTACGTAACTGGAGTGATAGACAGCCTCAGAGTGCCACTCACCAGGACAGTTTTCTAGGTTGAATTTTGAAGATGGAAGCACTATATTTGAAGTTTGAAAAGCAGAGGCAGAGTGAACCAATATCAGTTGCTCCAACGAAGTGCCCAGTTTTTGTTTTGTTTTGTTTTGTTTTGTTTTGTTTTGTTTTCCTCCCTAACTACCCCAGGGAGAAAGTGCAGCATTCCATTTTTCTTCAGGCCTGGAGAATTCAGACTGAGAGTCATATATCTGAGTTGTACATTTTGGGCGGCCAAGGGATGGAGATGTCTCTGTGATTTACTGTCCAAAATAGATGATGCTCCTCAAATTGAGAATCTTTTTAGAGGTATACATTTATAATTACTTATGTCAGAAAAATAGAATCTTACCTGTCAGGCAGAGACCTTGCTGTGAGGGAATAAATAATGCACTATTTTAAGCACCCTAAATAAGCCACAGGAACCAGGGGCACAAGCCTTGAGCAAAGACACCCAAGATATATAGCAGTGAGAAGTGGCTGGCAGGGCATCTTAAAGTCAGCACTGAAGGTCCAGTTCTGACAGCAGGAACTCCATGGTGTGAAAGGTAAACAGAACTTCCTGGAGAGCAAATCAACAAATGAAGTTCAGAAGATTGTAGAAATGTGCTGGCCATTGTTAGCTAGAGCAGGCCTCTGTCTACCTGCTGCCCTCGATTGCTGTCAGCTTCTGCTTCTCTCAGGTGTCTTCGTGGTCTACAGTTAGTTAATTCGCAGTATCTCCTATCTGCTCACCTCCCCATTCCTGATACACTTCAGGGGTTTGCAGTTAATTAATACCATCAAAAATTACCATTTCCTGCAACAGCTTTCCCAAAGCAGCCAAAAAAATGAAATATCTAGGAATCAATCTGACAAAGGAAGTAAAAGACCCCTACATTGAAAACTACTGTACTTTGAAAAAGGAGATAGAAGAAGATATCAGAAAATGAAAAGATAGCCATTGTTCTTGGGTAGGGAGAACCAAGGTAGTGAAAATGGGCATATTTCCAAAACTGTTATACAGTTTTAATGCAATCCTGATCAAAATTCCAATAGCGTATCTCACAGAATTAGACAAAACAATCCTAAAATTCATGTGGAACCAGAAGAGACCTAGAGTAGCAAAAGCAGTTCTGAAAAAAAAAATTCTGGGTAACAAAGGCAAGGCAGGTGGCATCATAATCTTTGACTTGAAATTGTATTACAAAGCTACTGTGATTTTAAAAAAAAGCCACCATGGTATTGGAAAAAAAAATACAGACCTGAGGATCAGTGCAACAGATTAGAAAACACAAAAACAACTCCAGACATAGCCACTGTATCTTTGACAAAGGAGCCAAATACTTTCACTGGAAGAAATACAGCCTCTGTAATAAATGGTGCTGGGGAAACTGGCTTTCCACATGCTGAAGATTAAAACTAGACTTACATTTTTCACCATACACCAAACTAAAATCAAAAAGGATCAAAGATCTAAGTATAACAACAGAAACATTTAATTTCTGGAAGATAGGACTCTTGAATTCTTAAAGACATATATAGAGAACTCTCGAAGACATATATATAGGCAAAGACTTTATGAACAAAACCTGATCACGTGGAAACTATCACAAAGAACCAAGAACTGGAATCTCATCTTATTAAAAAGCTTTTGGACAGCAAAAGAAGCCACCAACGGAGTGAAGAGACAACCTGTGGGAAAAAATTTTTGCCAGCTGTTGATCAAACAAAGGACTAGTATCTAGAATAAATAAAGAACTAAACACACACACACACACACAGCAAATTTGAAGACCCAGTCCAAAAATTAGATTCTGAAATGAATACACACTTGTCAGATGAAGAAATACAAGTGGCAAATAAATATATGAAAATATGTTCAAAATCACTGATCATTCAAGAGATGCAAATTAAAACACCTCTGAGATTCCATCTTACCCTAGAATGAATGGCTGTTATCACGAAATCAACCAGTACCAAATACTGGCAGAGCTTTAGGGAAAAAGGAACCCTTCTCCATTGTTGGTGAGAGTGTAGATGGGTGCAAGCACTGTGGAAATTAGTGTGGAGATTCTTCAAAAAACTAGGACTAGAGGTACCACTGGACCCAGCTATTCTTCTGGATATCTTCCCAAAAGAATTAAAAACATCAAACCATGGTGATGTATGGACACCCATGTTCATAGGAGCAGCGTTCATAATAACTAAACCTTATAAACAACCCAAAGGCTCATCAACCAATGAGTGGATGTTATGGTTTGTGACTAGATGTTTCCCCAAAATTTCATGAAGTCTTAGGGTTTTTTCAGAGAGGATTGAATCTTGAGTTCATGATTGATTTGTAATGGAGAATGCTGGGATTAAGGGTGGGTAATTGCTGGGTCAATCCACTGATTGGATTGGTACCACCCTAATCCCTGTAAGGGACCCAAAAAAAGGCCTCTCTCTCTCTCTCTCTCTCTCTCTCTCTCTTTCTCTCTTTCTCTTTCTCTGTCTCTCTGTCTCTCTCTCTGTCTCTTTCTCTCTCTCTCTGTCTCTCTCTCTCTTTCTCTTTCTCTCTCTGTCTCTCTCTCTCTCTCTGTCTCTCTGTCTCTCTCTCTCTGTCTCTCTGTCTCTTTTTCTCTGTCTCTCTTTCTCTCTCTGTCTCTCTTTCTCTCTGTCTCTGTCTCTCTCTCTCTCTCTCTCTCTCTCTCTCTCTCTCTCTCTCTCTGTCTCTCTCTGTTGTTGCTTTTGCCGTCCTCTGCTGCCCCTCTGCCATGTCACCCTGGCACAGACTCAGCCAAATATGGACTGAAGCCTCCACAAACTGTGAGCTAAATAAAACTTTCCTCCTTTAACTCTGGGTGTCAGGTAGTTTGTCTCAGTAATGAGAGAAAAGTAACTAAAATGATGATGGATAAAGAAGAGGCAGGGTTTTTTAAAACACAATGGAGTACTAATCTGCCATAAAGGGTAAGTTTGAGACATTGCTAGGTAAATGGATACACCTTGAGACCATACTCTTAATTGAAATAAATTAGACACATATGTGTAAATATCACTGTCTGGTTTGAGAACAAGAAATTATAAATAAGGACCAAAATGTGTAACAGATATTGGGAAATGGAAAGAAAATGTTCAAATGAGAAGGGGAACAAGGGAGGGGGAGAAGTGACAAGAAAAAGAATAGAAGGAAAACTGGAAACAAAGCAAGGAGAGGGGCTAAAAGGAGCGAGAGAAATGGGAAAAAAGCAAAATATACAGGCACAAATGTTATTGCTATGTGTATCTAAAGCATAGCAATAAAATAGAAAAGAAAAAGAAAGTTACTGTTCCTATTTGGTTAGCTTTTACAGTCTATAGCCATACCACCCTGAACACGCCCGATCTCATCTGGTTAACTCTTACGTGGTAACAGTAAAGGTTAACCACAACAGTTCCGAGTTCTGAGTTAGTACCTACTCATACACCAGGATAGGGTTGTCATCTGTTCCTATAAAGTGTTTGTCAGAGAAAAACGAGCCCATGTTTCCAGTCTCTGTCATCAGTGGGGGAGGGAGGCATGGTTGAGGCAGTCAGGGACCCTCTGGTCACTGGTGCCCTTCATTGGGCATTTGCTGTTTTAACCCGAAACCCTGCTGAGTTCGTCAGTTCCCACCATCA
The DNA here is from genome assembly GCA_004027295.1 of Dolichotis patagonum. Taxonomy (NCBI): domain Eukaryota; kingdom Metazoa; phylum Chordata; class Mammalia; order Rodentia; family Caviidae; genus Dolichotis; species Dolichotis patagonum. Next base: position 120,186 of record PVJX010001200.1, on the reverse strand, counting down.
CGGTGAGGAAGGTACCGTGTGCCTGCGCAGGTGCATGTGTAATGGCTGAGGAAACTGAGACACAGCGTTCTTAAATAACTGGCCCAAGGTCACACAAGGTAGTGGAAAATCTAGAATTTGAGCCCACGCTGCCTGGTTCCAGAGCCAAACCACCTGATTTTTCTACTCTCTGGATTTTGACACAGGGAAACAGATTGCCACTCAAAACGTAATATATAAAGTGAGGAATTGGCAGAATATCTTTGCATTGAGAGTTTCTGATGTACAGACCAAAACATTCCAGAGACTAAGTTCTTAAAAAGGAAAAGAGCCCGTCACTGCTGTGGGCTGGGTCTCCTGGCATCCTGCCACACGCACTTCTGAGAAGGCCAGCGCGGCGGTAGGTGGACAGAGCACAGGTTCCCCAGGCCATGGACCGCCAGCCTGGGCCCATGCCTTCCCGGGCAGCCCTCCTGAGGGTCAGACACTGCCCATCACGTCCCCACTCCACGTCATGCTGCGTCCTTCAGGCCTGTTCAGTCGCAATCCTCGGTGACTTGTCTGCTGTCCTTCTTCCTCTGTAGGCACAGAGAGTTCAGGAGCAGAGATTTGGCGGCTTGTTCACTCCTGGGTCTCTGAGCTCTGCGCAGTTTCTGGCATATGTTAGCTTCTCTAAATTCTCAGAAAAAAACAAAGAGGTATAAAGAGAAGGAAGGTTGAGGACTGTTCTCAAACTAGTCATTTCTTATAAAAACAACAAGAAGTAGAAAAATGCATTGAAATCTGATGTTCACTTTAGTTTTTGTGGGTTTTGCTTCTTGGGGGTGGTATTTGCAGGCAGCTTGGGGGAGTTGTTTGAGGTGTTTTGTTTTGTTTTTGTATATCTGGTATATACCTGAAATTCAAACATGAGACTTCTGAACTTAGATCTATATACTCTGGCAATTGAAAGTTACAGATCACCGTAGGCAATGGCTCTTGAACTTTATTTGTAAGCAGTGAAAAATTTTGACTTCAAATGAAATCTCATATGGAAGAGACGCGAGCAGAGCTGCAGTGGCTGCAGGGGGAGTTTGGCTCTCAGAATCCTGCCTCTGGGCTGTGAGCAACCTTAAAAACACCAGTGTGGTTCAACTCCCTCACTTGTTGAAGGAAATCCATGAGTTACATCTGGTCACACCAGAGGTTCCCCTCCCCACTCCATTGGGGAGCAGTCCCATCACAGCCAGTTGCTCCTGGCCCAGGACGTCTCAAGTGCATAAATGCCGCCTTCCTGTGAGCTGCTCGGCCAGAGCGAATGACCCTGTATGTGGATCCCACTGCGTGAGGAGCAGTCGGCTCTCCCAGCCCCTCCAGGGCTGTAATATACTTAGGAAAATCAATTACCACCAGCACAGGTGCCCTTAACACTTACTAAAAATGTGTTTTCCCGTAGCTCATGTCAAATGTAAAAATGGAAAGTTAAGATTTCAAAACTTACTCAAGAAAACTATAAAACTGACCTTTTGAAAATGAACCGTACCATGCTCGGAGAATAGTTGTCTATTTGTTCTTGACATTTGTTCCTTTACAGATACGATCCTTAAATTATTCATGCCTGGCAGCTCCAAACTGGAATAATAATGACCTCTCCCTTCAGCCTGGAGACCTTGCCTGCCGTTCACACAGATCTTGAGTGAGGAAGGCATTCCAGTGCTAGTCTCATAAAACTACATTCTTGTACCTTCTTTATGCCAGTGTGGTACAGGATATTTTTTTGTAACATTGGTTAGTCTCCCATGAGATATAAATAGGCAGAAGAGTCTTATTTTTTAGATTTGATATCCAGATTACTAGCAAAGAATTTACGAAAGCTATCCAGCCTGGCTGCTGCCCTACTCCATTGGAGAAAAGTCCTCCTGTTATAATCACTTGACATTACCTAATACTCTGAGACTAAAAGTAACTCTTCATAACATGGGTGTAGAAGAACTGTAACTGAACGTGATAGATCTACAAATGACACCAACAGCCAGCCTCATACTAACTAGGGAAAAACCAAAGCACCCCCTCTATAATCAGAAACAAAACAAGGATACCCCCGCCACAAACAGGCATTCGAGATGAACATACCGTTCTCAGATGAAGAAATACAAATGGCAAATAAATATATGAAAAAATGTTCAGCATCATTGGTCATGAGAGAAATGCAAATTAAAACAACACTCAGATTCCATCTCACTCCAGAAAGAATGGCCAGGATCAAGAAAACTACCAACAACAAATGCTGGAGGGGCTGCTGGGGAGAAGGAACTCTTCTGCACTGCTGGTAGGAATGTAGACCGTGGAAATCAGTGTGGAGGTTCCTCAAAAGCTAGGATTAGAGGTTCTATTTGACCCAACTAGCCTGCTTCTGAGCATTTTCCCAGAAGAATTAAAAACATCATACCATAGCAAAATATGTGCACCCATGTTTGTAGCAGCACAATTTGTTATAGCCAAATTTTGGAAACAACCCAAGTGCCCATCAATTGAAGAATGAATAAAAAGATGTGGTATTTTTATACAATGGAATACTACTCTGCTATAAAGAAAGATTGCATCAAGGCTTTTATAAGTAAATGGACACAACTTGAGACCATACTCATAAGTGAACTAAATCAAAAATCACATATGTAAATACCATATTGTCTACCTAGTGTAAGAAACTGACAGAGCAAACAAAACCTAAAATCTACTGTAAATACTGTATAAAGGTAAGAAACTGCTCAAAGAGGAAAAGTAGCTGGGAAATGGGAAAACAGGAAAGAAAAAGACATAAGATAGCTAAAATGACTATACTACTAATTGTATTAGTTCTTGGAAAAGAACAGTTAATACTCATGATTAGATCAATTTTACGTGTCTTATCTGATAATTTAAAGAACCATTTTGAAGGTGACCATATGCAATATTAAAACCATTGTTAAATTCCTATAGTTTTGTTTTGAAAACCTATACTGTTACACTGGGCATGGTGGCTCACACCTATAATCCCAGCATTTGGGAGGTTGCGGCAAGAGGATTGCTGCAAGTTCAAGGCCTGCCTGGGCTACAAAGTGAGTTCAAGGCCAACCTAAACTGCATAGTGAACCTTGTCTCAAAAAGAAAGAAAGAAAGGAAAGAAAGAAAGAAAAAAAGAAAGAAAGAAAGAAAGAAAGAAAGAAAGAAAGAAAAGAAAACCTATACTGTTAATGTTTTTGAGTTGCTGTTGTCTTTTTTGCTTTTTGTTTTTGTTTTCTGTGTCTTTTTTTCTCTTAAATAAATAAAAAAGACAAGGATACCCCCTATTATCTCTTCTGTTCAACATAGTACTTGAAATATTAACCAACTGTACAAGAGAAGGAAATAAAGAAGATCCATACAGGAAAGAAAGAATAATAATGAACTTCAGCAACATAACAAGATACATAGTCAACACACAAAAATCACTAGCATTTGTGTACACCAGTTGAATAAGGTTAGAAGGAAATTATGAAATCATACCATTTACAGTATCTTCAAGAAAAAGGAAATACCTAGGAATTAACTTAACCAAGGAACTGAACAGCCTCTACAAAGAAAACAATACTCTGAAAAGAAACTGAAGAGAACATCAGAAGATGGAAAGATGTCTCCTGCTTCTGGATAGGCAGAATCAGTATTGTCATAATGGCCATACTCCAGAACCATCATACATGTTCAGTACAGTCTCAATCAAAATTCCAACAGCATACTTAATCTAGAAAGAGCAATCCTAGAATCCATATGGAACCAGAAGAGGCCCAGAATAGCAAAGAAAATGTCGGGCAATAAGAATGAAGAAGGCAGTGTAGCAGCACCTAAGTGTCTCAGTTCTTTTTCTCATTCCTAAGACAAAATACCCAACACAGAAGGTTAGAGGTGGAAAGGTTTACTGTAGCTCACAGATTTTAGTTCATAGGTGGGTGGCTCCAAAACAGGGTGACATCACAGAACAGGCAGAAGGCAGCAAGCAGTGAAGGAGCAGCAGCAAGCAGCAGTGAAAACAGCAGCCCTCTTTCGGTCCCTCATGCTCTATCCAGGCTACCCACCCTTCCAGAAAGCCCTACCTGTGATTGCATGAGCCTTTGGCAAACGTCTAGATACAAGCCGTAAAACTGACCCCAAGCTATACCTTAAAGCAATGCAATAAAAACGGCATGGTACTGAAACAAAAACAGGTACGTGGATCAGAATTGAAGATATAGAACCTTCCACAGACGCATTCAGCTGTTTGATCTTTGACAGAGAAGCCAAAAGCATATGTTGAAGGCAACATAGCCTGTTCAACAATGGGGAGTTGGGAAAACTGGTTATCTGTGTGTAGAAGATTGAAACTGGACCTTTTTTCTCTCACCATATACTGAATTAAAATCAAAATGAATCAAAGAAAAGCATTAAACATACTAGAAGATAAAGTAGGTGAAACACTTGAAGACATAAATGTAGGAAAGGATTTTCTAAACAGAACCTCAGTTGCACAAGAAATAACAAGAATCAACAAATGAGATTATGTCAGACTACACAGCTTTTGTACAGAAAAAGAATTAGTAAAGAGACAGCCTACAGAGTGGGGGAAAAATTTTGCCAGCTACACTTCAAACATAGGACTAATAGCTAAAATATACAAAGAACTCAAAAAAGTTAAACTACCTAAAATTAAAGATCCAGTCAAGAATTAGACAAGGAAAATGAACAGACACTCCACAAAATAAGAAATACAAATAGCCAACAAATATTTGAAAAAATGTTCACCTCTGGCCATTAGAGAAGTACCAGTTAAAACAATGCTAAGATTCCATCTTCCTCCAGAAAGAATGGCAATCGTTAAGAAATCAAACAATAACAAATGTTGATGAGGCTGTGGTGAAAAAGGAGCTCTCCTTTGTCGTTTCTGGAATATAAACTAGCACATCAATTATGGAAATCTATATGGAGATTTCTCAAAGAACTAAAATTAGAAATCCCACATGACCCAGCTATCACCCTGCTAGGCATCTTCCTCAAAGAGCTAAAGTCATCATACTGCAGTGATACATGCATACCAGTGTTTATAGCAGCACAAATTATAATAGCTAAATCCTGAAAACATCTGTACACCCATCAATAGATGATAGGATAGAGACAATGTGTTATCTATATATAATGGAATACTACTCTGCTATCAACAATGACAGATTCAAGACATTTTGTAGGAAAATGGATGCACCTGAAAAATATAATATTGAGTGAAATAAACCAGACACACAAGCTTACATGCCATATGGTATCTGACATTTGAGTGAGGGAAAGTACAAAAAGGGAAAGTACAAAAAAGGGATGGATAGAAGGGGGCAAAGAAATGGATTCCTTGCAGTATGGTGTGGCCCAAGGAAAAAAGCATGTTGGATGAGGAGGAAGGAAAGGAGAAATCAGTAAAATAAATATATGCCATGTACAGGAACCCAGTAACCTCAATTAATGTAGACATATGCCATAACGTGAGCTATGATTAATAATATCAACAAGAATGAAAAATGGGATAGGGGAACTGGACGAGGAAGGGAAAGGGAATTTAAAAAACAAAAAGAGAAACAAGCTATGGTGTGTACATGTACCCACTCCCCAGCGTGATTTTAAACTGCATGAACTGCAAATTATGTTCTAATAAAATAAAAAATAATAATAAAAGTTATGCATCTTTGAGCATCTGTGGTGCCCCCCCGGATAGCCAAGTTTGATGTTCAAAGCATAGTACACTCTCCATAAATAATTGATTAGTGAATGAGTCTTCAGCCAGTGGAAACTTGAAGATGATTTGAGCTACTCTTTGAATCTTCTTTGTACCTTAAAAATTTATTTAGGTTGCAAAGCAGACATTTCCCCAAAAGAGCAGTATTGGTGATATGAAAGTCAAAACAGAAGCTAGCAGTACTAGAACACCACTGTGCCCAGTGCTGCTTGTGGAGTTTTCTGGGCATGGTTCCCTGATGACTTCCCCCAGCTTCATCCTGTGTGGAGCAGGGTCACGACTCCACATTAGAGAGGGGAAGGAGCTGTCCTGGGTCGCAGACCCACCAAGTGTGTGCGGGGCATTGCCACAGGCCTGTGTGACCAGCGTCTGCACACTTCACTCCCACCCTGCCTCATCCCACAGAATTCCCATGTGGTCAGTAAGAAACACACAAGTGGAAAGTCTAGGCTGACATCTTCAATTTCAGAATTCCTCTTTACTTGAAGTTTTCTGGGTTACATAGTACTCTCCTTAGCCCTTTACTTGGTCCCACAGTGCCCCCACCTCAACTCCTGGTTCCTGTAATAATTCCCCGTCTTCATGGGATTCTCAGGTGCAGAGCCCCCACCCCTTCCCCTGTGAGAGAGCAAGTTGTCTTCTGATCTCTGCTTAAACTTGAGGCAGGGAGAGATTTTCTCTTAATGTCTCTCAGGGCAGGGGCTGTCTGCTCTGCTAAAAATTAGTGCTGTGGTGAGTGTAAAGGGGTGCCTTCTGCTCTGGACACTAGGAGTGAGCCCTGGTAGAAATCTAAACACTGCAGGGTCTGAGGCTCACTCTTCTTTCCTTTAGAACCATCTACACCTGTTACTCCCATATGCAAGCCAAAAGGGGTCTTGGCCCAGCTTCTCTTGCAGGAATTGGGGTTCATTTTCCGGTAGCTCATTAGTGACATCTGGCCTGAAATCAGGCTCTTAGGACATTTAGAGCCCTGTAGGCCTCAGAGCACAGTAGCATGGCTAGTCCTTCCTTCATGTGTGACAAAATGCATCCAGAGTCATAAACCACACATTTATAAGCACACATTTGTATCACTGCATGTGTAAGGAGAGACTACCTCAAGAGAACAAAATTGCTGTAACCCTTAAGTAATCATCAGATCCTAAGCATGATCTTTAAATGGTGTCTTCCAAATACAGTAGACACTGGTTCCTGCAAATGATACCGGAACTCGAAGCACAGCATGTTTTTTGCCTTCTATCATGGTTACTTTTTTCTCATTGTTGAGACAAAATACCTGACACCCAAAGTGAAGCAAGTAAAGAATTATTTCTTATTTATTTCTTTTGAAAGTTTCAGTCCATATTTAGTTGGCTCCAAGGCAATGGCTGAAGCAGCCGTTCACAGCCACCACAAATATCAAAGCACGAACCACGCAAGAGAGAAAAGACATGCCTTCTTCCCACAGTTATACTGTATGCTGGCTCCACCCCCAGGTGGGTGCAGCACTCATACCACCAATCCAAGCGCTAAACAATGAACTAATCACAAACACCAGATTTGGCTGCATCCATGACTGCATGAGGCTTGGGGGGGGTGCATCTGAACATAAACCATAATATTCCACTCCTGGCTCCCCAAAGACTCATGCACATCCTTTATACAAAAGACATTTAGTCCATCTCCATGAATTGCCAAAGGCCTAACAGTTTCAGCATTGCTGAAGTCCCAAGTCTCCTCCAAGATTTAAGGCAGACTCTTAGCTGTGAGCTGCTGTACAAATGAAAACAAAGCTAAACACTTCCAACATACAATGGCACAAGATAAACATTACCATTCCAAGAGTTACAAACAAGGGAATACAAAGCATTGGAAACAAAGGAAGTCCAAAATCCAGCAGAGCAAACATTAAGTTCTGGAGTTCCATGCTCAGCATCTGAAGCAACCTGGTCACAAGCTCCAAAAGGCTTGGGTGACTCCAGCCCCAGGGCACTTCCAGGGATTTCAGCTCCCGCAGCTTTTCTCTTAAGCCTCCTCTGCTAATCTTTGCAGCTTTCCTTGGATGGTCCATGTTCCTGGATTTTCCAAACTTCTGTGGTCCCCACTGCATCTTTGGCTTCTCACACTTAGAGCTTTACATGTTGCCCTCCTAAGAACAAACTGCCTGGCCTCCAAGGCCTTCTGAAATTGGGGTGGAAGCTGCCTTAACCTCAGAACTCATACATTCTCCATTCACCTAGAACTAGCACCATGTGGATGCTGCTGAGGTCCACTGCTAGCTAGAACAGTAGCCAGGCTTTCCTCGCTCTTGGCTGTGGAGTCAATTGCCTGGATCACTGAGCTCTGTGAACCTGATTGTGAGGAAAAGCTTCTCTATGTCACCACCATTCTGGAATCTGGTGCAGCCGCTGCCATTTTGGAACCTCCTGCAGCCTCTGCTGCCACTCTGGAACATGGCACTCTAGCTTTCTCTTCCAAGCAAAGTCTTTCAGTTTTGCAGTTTTGAAGCTGCTAGGCATGGGGACCTGCTGCTTTGTGGGATGCCCTGAGGCCATCTTTTTTATTTCTCTGTTCTTTCTCAGCAGTTGAAATCTCAGCTCTATCTTCACAGTCCAAAGCTTTCTGACCAAACTCACAACATTTTAAGTCATCCTGCTGGGCTCTTTGCTCTTGATTTACAACATAAATCTGGTGAAAAGCCCCCAACAATAGCCATGCCACCACCTCCACATTAGACTGCCTTGCAATTTATTTTGCCAAATTAATCAATCTGCCACCCTTAATCTCAGTCTCAGGCAAAGTCTCTGGGCATGAGCAAAATGCAGACAAACTTTCTGCCAAGCCATAACACACATCGTGCAGAGTCCAACAACCAATACAGTCCTCCTTCCCAGTGGAAGCCTCCTGAACCTAGTCTTTACTGGCAGTCTTTCTATCAGCCTTCTGGTCTCCTGAGCTCTGACCAGAATTTCCCCTACAGAACGATGTAAGCTGTTGCAGCTCTATGCATTCAGGCAACACCTCCAAACCTTTCCAAACTCTTCCCACAAGCTATTCCCAAAGGCTCTTGAACCACATGGTCAGGTATAGTCACAGCAATGACCCTACTCCTCTGGTACCAAATTCTGTCTTACTTACTTTTTTCTCATTGTTGAGACAAAATACCTGACACTCAAAGTGAAGCAAGGAGAGATTTATTTCTTACAGTTTTACAAGTTTCAGTCCATATTTAGTTGGCTCCAAGGCAGGATAGCAATGGCTGAAGCAGCCATTCATGGCCACCACAAACAGCAAAACATGAATCACACAAGAGAGAAGACATGCCTTCTTCCTGCTGTTACCCTGTATGCTGGCTCCACCCCTGGGTGGGTGTAGCACTCATACCACCAATCCAAAGGCTAAAAATGAACCAATCACAAACACTAAATTTGGCCTTATCCATGATTGCATGAGGCTTGGGTGGGGGAATGGCATCTGAACATAAACCATAACACCTTCCAAAAACAATTTAGCTTTCTGATAGAACAAAGTATCTTTACAACATTTCTAATTTGCTGTTGGTCATTCATTTTTTTCCTATTTGAAGGCACAAGTCTTCCAATAACCAAAATTCAGCAGTTCAGGTAGACTTTCCAGATTTTAGTGCAAGTTAATTTTGCCCTACTTATAAGAATAGTACAAGTAGGGTGTGCAGGCACCTAGTGCTGCCTCAGCAGAATCTTACTTCACGTGTCATCTTTATTGATCTTCAGGCTGACTTTGCCATACAGCAATTCCTCAGTGTTGAATTGTTTAAACAATAGTGTATTAGTATGCACATAAAAAATACACTCAATCAGTCCTTAAGATCCATAGGACACAAAATGCATTAGCTTTTCAAAAATATTCTAGATGGAAGAGTCAGAAAATCAAAAATCAAGTAGAGTATCTTGATTCAGAGATTTTAAATCTGATAAACTGTTGTCACATAGTTTATTTGTAAGCTTGAAGACTTAGCTCACATGTATAGGTTTCCTATTTTCTACAGTTACAGTGCATTGAATATTATATGGTTAAACATTTATATCAGTGGTGCTCAAAGATGAAATGAAAATGGTGATTTATCCGAGCTGATCTAATCAAGAGGAGGACAGCAGTATTGCTGTATTTGGTCTGGCTCAGTCGGTTTTGCTTCTGTTACTGCTGTTAACCAATTTCAAAGTAGAGGAGGCTCAAAGTTTGTAAATAGATTATTATCTGAAAGGTAATTCTATTTCCTGGCATGGCTTTATTATATAGAGAAGAGTAAAAATGTAATTGGGACCCCTGTCCAGATGCTCTCAGTTCTGTTAGCAGAAAATGGTTTTATTTGTTAATTTGTCCTTTTAGGCTTTCTGTAGCCAGTCTTTAAATGGAGCAATTTAGCATTTTGAGGAAAAACAAACTCTACACTACCCAAGAATATAATTGAAAATTATCCCATAGCCATGCAAGATAATTACCTTTCAAAACATTTCCCAGTGCTTGACATCATAGTGGTAATGGCTTAGTGATATTATAATTTCATTACATAGGGATTACAATGGCAAGATGATGTATGTTGGAGGCTTTGGAAATTGAGTTACAATGAAAACAAAACCTTTTATGTAAGTTTAAAGCACTTATTTGGATGTAAAATTATATACAATCTCACCCAATTTTTGTATGAATGTCATTGTTGCTAGTTTTTAAATTCATCCATTTAAAGATTTGGTACTAAAATCTATAAAACCTGTCTTAGTCCCCATGGTTATAATTCGTGAAGCTCCAGCTCTGTAGCTGTATATGTTGGAACAGATGCATTTATATAGCAGTTACTGCTCCAGTTTGTATGCATTATGCAGCAAAACCTCTACTAATGAATTGGATTCACCTTGATCCCTTTGCAGTTGGATGATAAAGACTCATCACCCATTACAAAGATTATTTTCATCTTGAGAGATTCCTCACTGTTGTGAAGTGTGTTGAGCTTTCTAATTTAATAGCACCAGCTTAAAATTTTATCTTTTAGTAACCTACAGGCACAGAAAACACTAAGCAGCTAGCTATATGGTGCATAAGTCTTATGTGTCCAAGCTCAGTTCCCCCACTGTGTTGATGGAATAAAGACAAGAAATCAAATGGCACCCTCTGAGAGCATGACTTAGGGTCACTGACCTCAGCTGTGTACCTTTTGATGTTACACCTAGTGGAAAAAGTTAGATTTAATTTTTTAAACATACAAGATTTTTGGGTTAAGGACAGTTTTTTGTTTTTGTTTTGTAATGCTAAGGATTGTACTCCCCACTGAGCTGTATCCCCGCCTCAGACTCGTTATGAAAAGATGAATTCATCAATGCCCTATGTAAAACCAGTTGAGAACATTTGGTTTCACTCAAATCCGCTGTTTTTTTCTGTTGGTAGTAAAAACTCAAGAGTCCGAGGTAGGGAATATGGTAAAATGAACACAGCCCTTGCCTGACTAGGGCTGATGTCCTGCATTGCCCGTGATGATGATTATACCAACACTTCCTGAGCACCCACCACATGTGCTGTCACTTATTTCAGTATTATTATTCTTAATGGTGACAGCATCATTAATTGAACAACTACTGTGTCCACCGTGCTATGCGTAGTAGCATGTCCAATTTAATCTTCCACAACCCCATGAAACAGGCATAGTAATTGCCATTTAATAAACAGGGAAACGAAGGTCCATTGAGGTACAGCAACCCGCAGCCTGCTACAGTCCTGCCAGCAGTAAACAGCAGTGCTCCCTGTCCTCCTCAGGGGTTCTGGGCTCTGGAGCCCACGGGTGCCCTGAGCCCCACTGCAGGAGCCACTCCCGGATTTACTCCTTACTATCTTCAGCAGCTCTTGTGTGTCCTGTGTGTATGTCACGTCTACAGCTAGACTGCACCCAACTCAGTCGTGTAGCGGGCACAGTGGCAGGCTTCTTGATAAACCAGTTTGCTCAGGTGTCCCAAGTAGCCCCATCACTAAGGGGGTGGCAGGTTGAACAGCTACAGGGGAAGGACATGCAAGCTCGCTCTGATGCGCAGAGCTGGCTGGAGGGAGTCAGTCACCTTCCACACGGAACCATCATTTGAAAAGCAGTTCTTCTTGCTGAGCACGGCAGCACTCACCCATAATCCCTTCTGGTCTGACAAGTTCAAGCCAGGCCTGGGCAAGGTAGCAGGACGGTACCTCAGAATAAAAATGAAAAGGACTGAGTGTAGCTCAGTCAGTGCCGGTGCAAGGCCCTGGATTTAGACACCGTACCATAAAAAAGAAAAATGTTTCTTCCTCCTCTCCCACTTAGAGGAAGGGTAGAGGCAGGGCCCTGGGAACACCTTGTAAAGCAATGCAGAAGAAAAAGAAAAGCATCTCCCTCTCCCACTTCCTGTTGTTAATTAGAAACTGCCAGATGCACAGGTCAGCTCCTGCTGTTACTCCAACATGGCTGTTAGCAAAGTCCCGAGGTACCACGAAGACACAAAGCACCACAACCGAGGGTCGAAGAGGCGCATCAAAGGCAGCCAAGGAGGCCCTGGGACTGGCCTGCGGCCCCCGCCTCCAGCCTCCGGAAGCTGGTGTGCACACACCCGCACGGGCTGTCCCAGCCCCGCCTCACAGTTCTCAGAGGCTGTGTTCCATTGGCAGGTCAGCTCTCAGGCACAGAAGAGTCCCGGTGGTCCTGGAGCCAGTATATGAGTTTTCTTGGCTTCTGCCCCAGAGCCCTGCTGCCTCCCGCTGGCACCCCAGCAAGCCTTCGAATCTCTCTCACACTTGACACCAGAAGGGCTCCGGGCCCTTTGCAGGCTTGCACCCTGAGGCTTCTTAGGGCGCTGGGAGCCCTCTGCCCAGCCCTCCCACATGGACTCTGTCATGCTCACCAGTAGTTTCTGGAATTTGAGAAATCAAACTTTTTTTTACTATTTCTCATGTTTAAATCGCTTTACCATAGTAGCTCCCAGATTAAAGGTGTTAGCACCACCTCCTGCACAAAAGCATCTGGCGTGGTGTTAAATTGTAGCTTAAGTCCATTCACATTTTTGAGAGTTTAAGCAGACAGTCCTGTAGTCAGCACCAGACCACCAGCAACTGGACTTTTCGAAGGGGAGCCAGAGTCTCATAAGGTTTTGTCAGAAGCTAAACAAGAAAATGCATTTGATGGTAAAGTGGAAAGTCCCTAGTTAGAGGTTCCTTTGCCTGTTTCAGACTGATTGGGGTCAAGTTTTGCTTTACTGTTTACACTGAGTCGCACTTCACTTTGCGTGTTATATAGGAACCCAAGGCACAAGAGCCAGCTCGGATTAGCAGCCTCTCAGTTCTAAGGCCATGAGAGAAAGAGCACTGAATTTGAATCTGAAAATCCTACTCTGCCGCATCATTCACCAGGCAACCACAGACAGCGGTTCACTCTGCAGACCTGGTTCCCTCATCTGTGAAACAGGCAGTAATCCTGCCTGTGCCACAGGCCGGAGGGTCTGATGAGAAAGCGAACCAAGAAAGCCACACATGCTCGTTCCTCTGCCGAGCTCCACCCTGTAAGGATGACTGGCCTGCCCTCGGCTCCGGAGTGTCAGCTGATGGCACAGTCTACCCACTTCACTGCATGCTCCCTGCCAAGGGCACCCATTTCTTATTGTCATTATGTCCTCCAGCACCCTACTCTGGGTCCAGTTTATGAAAGGATCTTGTTATATGTTTCAGAAGGTTGCAAGAAAGATGGGCAGAAGAATAGCTATGGTGTGGTTTCAAACCCCCACTCTCCATTTGGGCTCCCCTCGCTTGGACCTACGTGTCCTCACCATGACCATGTACCAGGGTTTGGTTAATTTTGGCAGGGTAAGGTGGGATCCTACCACCACCGCCTTCCCTGACTCTGGGCACTGACACTTCAGTTCACAGTCAGCTTTCACTGAGCCTCTGTTATTTACCAAGCCACGTTCATGTCCCTTCCCCAAGCCCTTGAGAAGGTGACCCTGGTGCACACAGCCTAGACAGTTGGTTGCCTTGGTCCTTAATACTTTGTGCTAATGAAAGACCCACTCCCAAATGCCAGAATACTTAGCACAACACTTGCGCATGCAAAAGTGCTCAGAAAGCGTCCTTGTGAAACTTTTTTCTTTTAATATCATTCCTCTTATTAGAAACTCTGTTAGTGACCTAGCCAGTGCAGTTTCTCTTTATGCAAGCCATTTCAGTGGCTGCCTTAAGAAAATTATGCCATGTTTACATCCCCAGCAAATCTAGAATTTTTGCCACTAATAAAACTACAGATCACCTGATATGCTGTTTTCTATATATGTTCTGTGCTTTATTTATCTTCTATTCATAAGTGACATTGTTTTATTTGTTTGGCAATCGTTTTAGGATGGATGAATTTCGACTATCTTGTCTTTTAATTCGTGCTGCTTTGCACTTTCCGGCTCTGGTCCCTGCAGTTTAGAACTGTGATAATTAAGTTTTCAGTCCTGTTCAAGTTTCCCTAATCCGAACAAGCACAGCTCTTCAGTCCTTTAAAAGGCCCTGTCCCTTTCTTCTGACCCTTCCCCTTTTTGCTGGTTTTCTTAACCATTATTGCACAGCTGACCCTCGGGGTCCCTGGTGGTTCTTCTGAGCTGTACACAGCCTGTGTTGAGTCTTGTCACTCCCAAAGCATTCCCCGTTTTCAGGCTGACACTCGCCTGCGTAAAGATCCCCTCAGTGAGCCAGTGATCCCTGCCTCATCACCATCGCCCTGCTTGCTTTGCAGCCCAGGAATTCTGGGCCAGGCTGGCAGCTAATGTCTCTGTGGTTCCCCTTCCCCACAGGTGAAGAGGACCTGAGTGTGGAAGAGGACGAGGAAGTGCTGACTCTGCTGTATGACCCATGTCTGAACTGTTACTTTGATCCCCAGACTGGGAAGTACTATGAGCTAGTGTGACTTCCTTCCAGGGCAGGGCAGTCACCCAACCGGAGGAGGAGGACGGCAGCCCAGAGTCTGCGAGACCAAACAGAATGGAGAGAAATTAGTTCACTTTATCAGTAATGTTGAGTGCTGAGAATCCTTACGTTCTTTTTGTAGATGTGTGTGATTTTGAATCTGTGAAGGAATTAATAGAGACAAAATTTTAGGACTTCGAATTGGTTGTTTTCATTCTCATGCTGCATGTAGTTTTATTTCATATTTTATGTAAATAAGTTACTCACTCAAATTGTTTGCAGTGTTAATGTGTAAATGATGGCCTGATATAACACACAAAATGTATTCTTGTTCAAAAAATATCTGAGAACCTTTTATTCTTTGATATATTTGTATTAAAAATAGAGTCAGATGGAAAAGATCTTTCAAACTGCTTCATTTTATTCATCCTACTGTTTGCCAGAATATTCCTGATAGTTGTCTTTTCTTAGACTCAAGAAAGAAAAGAAGAACCAACCAGACTTTATGATCACATTTTATTGGCTGTGGCCCCACTATTCTCATTTCATTTTAGTTTATCTGTAATTTGCTAAAGATGGCAACATTTAAAGGGCTGGGGATTTAGCTCAGTGCCACAAGTGCCTGCCTGGCAAGCATGAGGTTGTGAGTTCAATCCCCGGTACCAAAACAAAAAAAAAATCACAACATTGTTAATCACTTAAGCAGCTTAACATTTACTTTGCTTTTCTCTTTTTAATCTTTTACCAATTATTGTCGAATTCTAGTAATCTAGCTCCATGGATCCATGTTTAATAAGAAGTCACCATTGGAACCTGCTATACCTCACCATGCCCATGACCTGGGTCTCAAGAACGCTGGGAGGCTTTCTTTGGTCTCCGAGGTTATGTCAGAGCACCCCGCCCAGTGCATCGAGAGACAAAACTTGTATGCTTCCTACTCTAGGGAGCCAGCCTTGAATTGTGTGCCCAGCAGATTAATATTTAGCTCATGGCAGTAGTTATTATATTAGCTAGTGTATTTTGTTATTTAATAAAGATTTTTAATAAAGAAGAGTACCACTGGAAATGCAAAATTATTGGTGTACAGTTGGATTTAATGGTAGCACTGTAATTTCATTTAATGGAAATAAGCTCTTTTTGTCATGGAAAGATTTGGGCTCCTATTCAAAGGATCATACATTATTTAGTATCATTTGTATTTGATAAGCTTTTAATCCTGTTGTTCACAAACTAGACTTTTGTTATGAATTTCACTCCAAGATCTTCATACTTACAAAGTGAAAATGAGTAAGGCTTCACAAAGCATGCAAAATGCTAAAAAGAATTGATGTTGTTTTGATCATGACCTTGAAGACTAGAGTAGGGGTGGAAAAGCCTTATTCCTGCTTTAAATAGCCTCACAACCACCCACATAATAGGAGAGGCAATTAAAGGTGGTATTAGTTAAAACCCACAGATACAAGTCAAAAACACAATGAGCTAGCTTGTGGGGAAAAAAGATACCACAGTGCCTCATGAACCCCTAAACGAAAAGCTACACAGCTCACAAATGGATGTGAGCTGGGACCTCAAGAAACATAGAGGACTCTTGAATTCTGGTAGGATTCTTACAAGCAAAAGACACTCCGAATTCAAAGACTGGCTGAAAATCCAGGCTCGGGGAGACACGTGAATCAGGGCAGCTCCAGAGATTCCTGTAGCAACAATTACCAGCTTCTCATGCTTATCAGTGCTCACCAAAATGACACCACCTTTTTCAGCCCAAGTGTCTGCTCAAGTAGCAAGAAGCTGATGGGCCTACTTGTCTGTCGCCCCACACAGAGGGAGGGTGAGATAGTGCTAAAGAAGAGGGGACTGTTGACCCTGTGCAGAGGGCTGTCACCCCAGCAGACACAGCAGGTGTCTGTCCCAGAAGTCCACAAGTGGTTCTGCCACTCTTCTCTGATTCATTTTGCTGTTTCTTCTCTCTTTCTCCGTAATTTTCCCAACTCGGCCTATCTGTCAGCACACCCTGCCGCTGCACAGCCTACACATCCAACCATACCGAAATTCTGACTTCTTTCAATTCAAAATGCCAGCATCAGGATTCCACCCGGCCCAGTTTGATCCAGTGGCCACCAGGACCCTCTTCCGTGGATGAGTGGAGGGCCATATGAACTGAGCAAGCTGTCCAAAGTGGTCACCACAAGGCTTGTCAGCAACTTTTTACGTTTTACTTGACTTTCTTAAAGCAGTAGTTGCATTTCTGTTTTACAGTTTTCTACAGAAGAGTTGAAACATAGCAACACACGTGCCTCACACTGGTAAATTTCAACCGATCCAGTGCAGCCAGTTTGCTCGGCAGTGTATTGCCTCGCCTGAACTCATTCACACTGGGCTGGGTGTCAGAGTCTCCTGGGAACTGACACTGGCGTTCCTCACCCACAGAGCCTGGTTTACTGGTGCTGAGTACATCCCAGACACCAGGCAGTTTTAAAGGACTCCCCAGCCACTCTAAAGGCAGTCACGCCTGAGAACCCTGCGATAGACCATATGTGACAGGAGGAGACCACAGCGTTTTGCAGAGTGGCATGTATGCCCGTGGGGAAGAGTCCATGTATTTGTTTGCATTTTCTGGACCTTAATTTCTATTTCTCATCAAATGTGTGCCATTTATATTTGACTACAGCAAATGGATGTTAAAAAAATAGAATGGTTCAATATGGAAATGCATCTCAAGATAATTTAGAATCAATTTTGAGACTGATTCAAACAGTTGCTTATTTCATATAAATGGGATGCAATTTATAAATGACTAAGCCTTCAGTCTCTAAATTATTACTTAATTACAGATCCCAGTTAATAAGAATTACAGAAAAACAACTCTCAGCAATGTATAGTACCAGGTGATGATTTTATTTCCCTAGCATTTTTCAGTTTTCTTTAGCTAAATAATTTAATTTTATTCTCTATTAAAGGAAAACACGGCTGGGGATTTAGCTCAGCGGCATAAGCACCTGCCTTGCAAGTGCGTGCTCATGAGTTCGATCCCTGGTACTGATTTAAAAAAATAAAAAAAATAAAAAGGAAAACATGCATCTATATAAAATACATAGACTTGGGAAATATTTTGTCCATTACATTTCTCTGTATTTTGGGGTTCACTTCATTTATATCAGCGGTTTCAATAACATCTTGATTTTTTCAAAGTGGCAATTGTACATATTTAATAAACAAGAAGAACATAGTCACAGAATGTACAACCCAAAGGACAATTAATTAAAAGAACTAGTTTTAAAAGTGCCCTTGGGCTTTAATTAAAGATCTGGTTGCTGAAATTTTCTGGATTGCTCTTTTAAAAACTCTGGAATGATAAAAACTATGGTATCAAAACTTAGTTTATTCTACACTGCATCCCATAACTCTCAATCTTTAAACAAAGTTGTGAGAGTAATGAAATTAAAGAGTCATTTATCCCACCTATGGCTGTATAATAGGATTTCTATTTATCCATCACTCATTTTGCATTCCAGAAAAGCTGGTCATAAAGAAAAGTCTTGTCAGGCAAATCTTATTTTCTCTTTTCTCCCAGTATAATAGTTGAGTGGAATCTCCTAGAAAGAACAATCAGGACCATTTCCTTAAATTCTCTGATTTTACTATTGAGAAAATGAGATTCTCCAAGTTAATTTTCCAAAGAGAGTTGTTTCAGAGAGGCTCAGGGAATCTATGATTCCTCACTTTTGAGCCAGTTCTTTTTCCACCCTGAGGGAATTAAGGACTCCAATGACAGATGTGAATGGACATCGCCATCCCTGCACAGAGGACACTAGCACCCTATGGGGAGTTTAACTCTGGTTCGCACTTAGCATTTCCTTCTCCTTTGTCCTGTGCTGATGCTTTCTTCTCTCAGTGGTTAGCATTTGTAACTTAGAACCAGCGTTTCCCAGTACACGCTCCCATAAACAGAACTCCCATGACATAGCAATAAATGTGGGGAAGTGGGCAGTGGTCCAAGTCAGAAAGCACTGGAAAAGTGGGGTGGCCATTTGTCTTTCCTGGAGACATCCTCAGTGGCTCTGAGGCAGGAGGTGAGGGCACAGCCCAGAAGCTGGGCCAATGCCTGTGACCGGTCAGTCGTGGAGACTTGTTGTCTGTAGAGATTTAGGACACAGTTGCAGAGCAGCCACTGAACCCTGCATCCCTAATACCAACCAGAAGATGCTGGCCTCAGTCCTTCTGCCCTAAGAGCAAGCTGAGCTCCAGACCTGATGCCAATCTTCTACCATGAGCTCCAAGCGGGTTTATGATGGGACAGCCCAGAGCTGATTCAGAATGAAGGTGTAAAAGATAGTGAGAGCAGTGGGCTATGCAGCATTCAGAACGTGTCTGTCTACAGAGCACTTGTTCAGCAGAGGCTCCACGCCCTTACCCACCCACAGAACCTCCTTGGAGAAACACTGCTGTACGTTCCTTCACCACAGCCCGGGAACCTGACTCTTACCACATTCACAGAAATGTGTCTCCCAGTTTGTGTGCACGTGTGTGCATGTGTGTTGTTTGGGGTCAAGGTTTCCAGGGGGCGGGTTGCTGTTTTTTGTCTTGCCCAGATATTTCACTGATCCCAGATCAGGCTCCAACAAGTTGATTTTGAAGAAAGCAAGACACCTTACGGTAGCCATAGTTAATTTCCTACTATCCTGTTTTGAAATCCTGTATCATTTCAATTGTTCTGTTCTGATTAGCTTTATTCTGTTTTATTTTGTTTGGTTTTATTCTCTTTAAAATGAAATAAAATAAAATAAATTTTTTTAAAAGCAGGTATGCTAAAGCCTGAGCATTCCAAGGCCTTCCTCACCTAAGATAAGGAAATTTTCTCCTATTTTAAATTAGACAAACATAACCATAGATGATACATATAACAAAGGATAAATCTACGCAAAAGTATTCACCATGAATATGGAGCCTCACACCTTAATGAATACTTTGGTTCTGATTTGTGTGGTTTTAATATAACTTAGAATCATGTTAAGTCAAAATAATTTGACTTATAAGAATTAAATTACCAATAAACATGAGCCACAGATAACACTAATTTTTACTGCTGACATATTCTTCTGCAGTTAATCACCTGTGGGTCTGTGAAGCATTACAGAAGTGAAATGTGGGAAATGGTATTGATTGATTTTCCTCAGCCTGGCTTATCACTGTCAGTGCTTATGCTGAACCTGGCAAGATTTAAGCATATACACCTGCTTCTAATAGTAATGAGTACTGTCAATATTCTAACCTGTGGATCAGGAGAAATTATCTCTAACTTGCTGTAGTGGATACTTCCAAAATCATAGGGGACAGGGTACTCTTGGGACTTAATCAATGAAAATCATATGGGAGTATTTGGCCTAAGAAATCCAGAGAGGAATTTATTCTTTGTTAATTTCTGGTAATATGACATTCCAGAATAGAATTTCTATTAATGATGGAGTTTTGGTAATATATGATTAAGTCCGTCATAAAATGGGATTAAAGTAACCCCCAGTTTTGCTTTATGACTTCCTGAATCAAGATTTTAAATCAGTTAAACTGGGTGTGGTGGTACACACCTGTCATCCCAGCACTCAAGAGGCTGAGGCAGGAGGATCACCAAGAGTTTGAGGTTAGCCTGGGCCACTCACAAAGAAGTTGCTTACACAGCAACAGTTTTGGAGGTTCCAAATCCAAACAGCATAGTTCAAGCCCTGTGGCAAAGGCCACCTCTGGCTGCCCCACTTCACAGCAAGGACCCAAACAAGCAATTCTGGTGTGAGATCCGAGGCAGAAACTGGGTGGGGCCACAGGCATTTGTAACCTGTCACAGGAACTAGCAGGGAGACCAGGGAGACCGACCTTCCGAGTCGACACCACGGAAGGCCCTCTAGGCCACTTCTGAGACATCAAGCCACACCTAAACCACAGGACCTACTGATTGTGAAACTGATTCATACGTTTAACATCCCAAAAACTTAAAGACCTTTTATCCAACTCAGTGGAAGAGAGCTTCCTTTTCCTTTAGAATCTTTTTAGTTGGTCAAAGAAATTAGTAGTATCCTCTAATAGGCTAGTTCTATTAGGCAGAATATCTTTTTCACCCCAATACTTTTTTCTTGGACTTCTAATATCTAAATAATTCTAAAATTCATCAAAAAATAAAATTTGTCTAGGCCTAAATAATATATGCATCATATCTTTATAACTAGCTTATTTCAAAAGGTCTGAATCATTTTAGATCAGGTACTCTGAAGAACATCTGCCATTGTCTAAAAAATTTTAATTAGATAAAAAAATGGCTCCATTTCCTATGGACATGGAATCTATGGATATAAGGATCTATAGATACTTCACAGCTTATATGTTTATCAACAGATGAATGGATAAAGTGCATGCGATATTTACACACCATGGAGTACTACTGAGCCAGGAAGAAAGACAAACTTGAGTCATTTGTAGGAAATTGGGTCCACCTTGGGACCATAATGTTAAGTGAAATAAATCACACACAAGTGTAAATGTCACAGGTGTGTCTTCTATGGGAAATCCGCAGTATACATAAAGGACAAAATAAATGATAGATAAAAGGAAGTAAGGAGATCTTTCTCAAAGAGGAAGGGAATCAAGAGATAAAGGGAGGAGAAGAGAGGCATAAGGGATGAAAAAAGGAATTAACGTATGTTATGTAGGCCTTCCAGCTTCCCACGAGGAATATAAGCAGTATGTACTAAAACATGTGCCAATAAAAAGAAAAGAATCCGGGGTACTTCAAAGCCAGATAAATAGGAACAGAGTAAAGTGTAGAGATCCCTGCTGTAATCATCTTGATCAGCAAAGACATTATCATTGGTAATGTCTGTGGCCTTGAAGCATAAGAGCCATCACTATTCGCATTTATTTCATAACTTTTGAGATTCCTTCCTTGTTTTGCCTCCTGCTATTTTCAGTCTACTGTACTAGTTCTAAACCCTGATTGCACCTTGCACGTCAGGGGACTCTAAAAGATACTGCACCTCAGTCCCCCTGTGGGAGATTCCTGCTTCGTTGTCTAACCTCGGCTGGGATCTGGGCATCATGACGTTTAAAAGCTTCCCAAATGATCCTAATGTGCAGCCAAGGCTGACACCTTCTGCCAAGCCGCTTGAATTTCCTTCTCTATTTCCTGTGGTGCCAGAATGAGCAGTTTAGAGACTCCCAAGGGCATCACAGGGTGTCAGTGGCATTCAGCGTCTCCTATCAACAAACTAGCCACTGCCTGATGGATTTCACCTGTGAGCATCCTGGCACCTCGATTTAGCCCCATGGAGTTGATAGCTGCTAGATTGGAAAACACAGCTTCCTTTTGCTCTGCTCTGCTCTGCTCTGCTCTGCTCTGCTCTGCTCTGCTCTGCTTTGCTTTGCTTTCTTCTGTCTCATGTGTACTTCAAGCTACACCAATTATGCTTTTGCCTGGATGTCCTGTTATGTCACTGAACATATTGGGTTTCAGTTTCCAAATAAGAAAATGAAGATTCATAGGGTGACTGTTTGAAAGTGCTGGGAGCCACTTACATTTAAAACCTTGCTTAAGCCGTCACTTCAGGGTCATAACCCTTTGTAAAATCTGTTTTCTAGACAGAAAGGAGAGCACATTGGGCTGTGAAGAAATAAGATAGGTCATGTACAGTGAGGTGACAGGTTGCAGACAAGAGAGGGCAAGACAGGGGAGGAAAGTAAAATAGGGAGGTTTGGAAACCAGGAAGTCAATAACCAAGTCAGAGCAACTCAGAGAACTACAGCCCTGGCCAGGGATCTTCGTGGAGCACAAACGGGGCGGAATAGAAACTGCTTTCTTCCACAGTCATAAAGAACAAATTTGGTCTCAGGAAGCTGGAAAACTTGGAAATGAACAGATCCAAGATGGTGGCAGATGAACAATCGTGAACAAGTGTCCACGACCTGCTCAGCCCTCCCTGAATATCTGCAGTTAAGGTTATTACTCACACCTGGGCCTGCAGGGCCAAGGACTTCCGGTTTCAGGTGGTATACCGTCCCTTTGGGGGTACGCAATAGCTATAACATTCACCTAAAATTACACCTAAAATTACTTGCGTGTTTGATGCCTGTAACTTAGTTTCATGTTTTCCTCTGTCATGATGCTAAGATTTGTTTTTAAAATTGTTTTCACCTGGGGAAAAAATGGGAGCATTCCTTTCACCAATAAATTCATGGGAAATTAAGTTTCTTGAGAATTGGGGAAAATAGATATTAATATTTTAGTCATAGATATTAAACTTGTAACTTAGTTACAAGTTTAATATCTATGACTAAAATACAGACACTCTAGAGATTCTTAGAAACTGTATTTATTCACTTTTTTATAATAACTCAGATCAACCGATATGATAAAATAATGGACTCCAACCTGAATTTTCCAAGTCTTACTCTTAAGTGACAATCCAGAACCAAATCCTCTGAAATAAGGATTTCTGAAATGACCCACTCCAGGCCAACATGCTATTATTTTTTTTATTTTTATTCTTCATGGCATTGTACAGAGCTGTCCTGAATCATCTCATTTTTACCTAATGCATCTTTTACTTTAGGGCATAGGAAGAGTATTTGAAACAGAACATATCTTTGTTTAAATAAAGTCTGTAATTCAAATTCTGTGTAATTTCAGACAGGCTCGCTTCCTCTTATGCTAAATTAATGAGATTTTTCTGATGATTGTGATGTAGGGGAAATAAATGTGACTCCCAATCTGTTAGATGTCTGATAATGCCGTTTATATTCTTTTAAATCTAAGAATGAATTATAAGGAAGGGGTTAAGAGGTTAAGAGTAGGAAAATTTTATGGAGAGAGACAGCTCCTGAGAGACAGGAGGGGACCAGAAAGTGGGTTGCCTTGGACCCCAGGTTATAAAGGAAATTTTCTAGAACACAAATGGGTGTCCAATCACGAGGTGGGTACAATGCAGGACAAAACTATGATCAACCAGTAAGATTATGAATCTCACCATAGGTAATATTGATCGAGTAGGGAAGCAGGTCACTAGCAAGTGTGCCAGGAAAGAAGCAGGGCTTTTTAGAAAGAGATGAGTCTGGGGTTTGGCAACCTGCCCGCGGGGTTCTGATGTTATGTTAATTTACTATCTCTCTGAGGCAGTAGGCCTGGTCCTTTCGTCTGCATCTTGAGACCTGGCCTCTCACAGATGCACCCCTGGTCACAGTTGTAAGGTGTTTTTATCCTCTGTGTTGACTCCCTCAGAGTCTAGTCCTGTCTGCCTGCCTATAATATTTTTGTCTAGCTTAAAAATTGGATAAGATTATGTTAAACTATAAAAATGATTCTTTTCAATTTGGCTTTTATTCTTTATTCAGAAGGTCATCCATTCTCTTCAAATGTTTCTCCCAAATTTCTATTCAGAACTTACTCACAAACTACAGATTCAGAACTCTTCACAAAACAGACACCAATGTCTTCAAAACCACTTTCCTCATCTCCCCCAGAGGGGTGTGCGGTTTTCCAGCTGGGAAGAGGGGGTGGTTGACAACCCCCTCGTGAGCTGTTCTTGCCACAACCTCCCTGCCTTCCTGGGTGTTAGAAACCCATTAGGGTGAAAGACAGTTTTTTTCCTTACTTCCTTAATTCTCTTACCAATTTCAGCATTATCAAGTTTGATTTCCATTTACAGTGTCAAGCTATAAAAAAATTATATGTGTCAACTACGGTGTGTACTATACATTTCTCACAATGCATTTGGAAAATTGCCATTTTCACTCACCTGAAATCATAAAAGGTATTTAAAGGCTGTGTTAATATGTTTCTTCTTACAATTTTTATGAGTATATATATATGCAATACATAACAAATAGGTTCATATATCGGGGAATACCAATATATCTACATATCACATGTTGATCCTTTTACCTCCCTTTCCCTCTGCTACCTTCCGTCCCCCTCCCCAGATCCCCATCCCATCTCCACACCTTGATTAATCCTGGGCCACCCAGGGCTCTGGAGTCACTTTGTCACACAGTCCCAACCGTAAACAATATATGCATCAACTAACAGTCACCACAGGTTTATATGCAAAGCTCAGTGGACTCCTTTTAAAATGCACTGCTCTGCTGTTCCTGTAGCATCTCCACTGGGCTGAATTTGATAAATTCCACCAGTTTAGCTATCAAAGGAAAACTGTCCATCTTTTACAGTTGACCCAGTGAGTCACCAAAGTAACCTTTAAACCCTGATTCTGCTCAGTGCTTTACTCTGCCCTGGAAATTGCGCTGTTGCCACTGGGTGAGAAAGTCTCGCACGGGCATCATCCTCAGCGTCACTGTCACAGTCACGTACTGAGCTCCCACAGGGTTCCCAAGCAGTCCACTGAACTATATGCACCCGTGTTTTCATTTAATCCTCATAACTCGGAAGTAAGCATTAACCCACTTTATAGATTAGGAAACTGAGGTACAAATAGGTTCATAAACTTTCCTGGTGATGAGGCAGCTCCACAGATGCGTGTGATGCTGAACCTCACAGCGTAACCATTGGCAGCACTAGACCAGCAGCTGTTCTCGTCATGGCTAAAATCTACACTGCTTATTAAAAGCAGAAGTTCATGGCGGCACCTTGCTTCCTTCAGGGTTAGCTCCATTACTGCACCTTGAAAAATAAATTTTCTGTTTATCTGCTGCATCTAAAAATGATCCACATTTTAAAAGTCCATGAGGAATTTACCTTCACCTACCTCCAAATGCATTTCAAGGCTGTTGGTATTTTTCTGTATTGGGGCATTCTTCCTAATATCTACAAATTTAATAAAAGAAAAACACTAGGCACCACATGCAGGTATCAATTTAAAAATCTATTTCTTCTCCACATGGCATCTTTCTTGCTCTTCTCATTCCCCTAGTGTTTCTATAGTAACCTGGCATCCTTGGCTGCCGCCTTTTGTTGGCACTGAAGGACTGTTTATAATCAGCACTCCACTTGTTCTGAAACGCGCCTTCAACTCCTAACACTGCAGTGTGTGAGCTTAGCAGGACCTGAAGGGTTTCTTATCTTGAGTTAAACTCGCGTGTTCAGAGGAGTGGAAATAACCAGAAGCTTGGCATTGCAGTATTCAGCTTCTGGCTTCACGACCAATAAACAGGAACCATGCTGATTCCTGAGATCCTGGGAATCAACCTCTGCCCCTATCCACCCTGGCCATGTCCTCCTGCCTCTGCCTCGAAGGCAGCCTCTGACCCAGGAACAACCACAGGCAAGAAAGGAAAGTTTCCCAAACTGACCATTTCTAAGGGCAGTGCCATTCCCCATCCCTGCCCCGGAAACGCTTTTAACTCCTCCACCCACAGACCTGGAAATGATTCGTTTCTGTTGCATCAGACTCTGCGCCCCTCATAGCGAGGGCCAAGGCATCCCTGTTATCTCCAAGGGCCAGGACAAGGGCACCCTCACAAGGACACCAACAGCCCCAGCAAAGAAACCAGTGGTCACTCACCTTTGAATGTAAACCAACTCTTGAATCACACTGCTTGTCACGTCTGAATTACTTTTTTAAAAAACTAATTATTTTATGAATAGCCCAATTACATGTGTCATGCAGGGAGATGAAAATAATTACTTTTCAAATATAAACATTCAAAATTCACCATACTAGCCCCACTCACAGCCTTTCCCCAACCATGTTTGCTGCTGTCCCAAATCATGATGACACTTGATAAAAACTCTTCATTTAAAGCTGTTTCATAAAGAAAACTCCAGGCCAAACTGGGTTGCTATTTTTTTTTGTTTTTTTAGACAGGGTCTCACACTGTAGTTCAGGCTGACCATCAGCTTGCTATGCAGCCCAGGCTGGTCTTGAAATGGTGATCTTCCGGCCTCAGCCTCCCAAATGCTAAGATTACAGGCAGCACCACCATGCCCAGCGTTCCAAATATTTAAAAGGAAGAATTAATACAAATCCTCCACATATCCTTTTGGAAAACAAAACAGAAGGAACACTTTCTAAAAAATATGTTATGAGACCAGCATTATCTTGATAGCAAATCTTCACAAGATCCTTACAGTAAAAATAGCCATTCTTTCTCATGAACACCAACACAGAAATTTTAATACAGGAAATCAAATTCAGTGGTACATAAAGTGGAATAAGCCCAATATCACGGTCACTTTGTTTTAAAGATGCAAGCTTGGTTGGTGTTGTGATTTGTATCTAGAAGTCCTCCAGAAGCTTCATGAGCTCCTAGGTGGGACTGTGGAGGAGTGGGATTATGGCGGTACAGAGCTAACTTGCTGTTAGGGTGTGGCGTCTGGTGGGAAGAGGTGTGTCACTGGGGTCATGACCCGGAAGGGCTTGTCTCCCTGCTTCCTGTCCGCAAGACAGAGCAGCGCTCCTCCACCGGGGCCCTTCCCATTCCACTGTGGACGAGGCAAGTGTTACCAGCCTTTGGGGGACTGGAGCCTCCTAGCTGTGGTGTGCAGGTTCTTCCATCTTGAGCAAAACAAGCAACAATGGTCGCAAAATTTCACATTTATTTGAGGTAAGAAAAAGTAAAAGTGAAGGCTAAGGGAAAAACTGGCTCTTCAGAGCAAACCTGATCCCAGTAAAAGAGAAGAAACATAAAAATATGAAACAAAACTACACATGGGGGGCATAGGGCAGGCTACCATGAAGAGTCACCATAGCCAGTACTTAGTGACGTCTGGCTCCTTTATGCATTACACATGTGACAGATCCTTGTGAGGAGGCTGCATACAGAGTACTGAGAATTATCTAGCATGTGTGTCTGGAAATCTGGTCACACTTACTCACTCAACCAACTTTGCCACACCCCGCCTTCCTGCATCCCAAGGAAACTCATGAAAAGTGGGCCAAAATAATCTGTGCCTCCTTTAATTTGCAGATATTAAGTATTTAGTCCAAAGGACAAGGAAAGTGATGACTTGATGTTGAAAATCCATTTAATTTACTACATTAACAGAAAAGAATCATAGGATCGTTTAGGTGCAAAAAAAAAAAAATTATAAAATTGGACAGCCATTCGCCATAAATACCCTTAGAAACCAGGTGTAGAAGAGACCTTCTTTCATGTGATGGGTGACATTTACAAAAAGTACCTTCCCCAAACCTCATCCTTAAAAGTTGAAATGTTAGGTTCCTCCCGAGAGGGAGAACGTTACGGGATACCCACCACTGTCACTTCCAGCCTGCGCTGTCCTGGCTGTCTACAGTAATATAGTAAGGCAAGAAAAAGATTGAACAGACACCTGAGTGGGAAAGGACACAGCACTGTCACTGGTCACGGACAACATTATTGTGTCCATAGAAAAGCCAAGAAAATCCTACTGATAAATTACTAAAGTTAGCAAACTTACCCGTAGTGTCTGAAAAATAGCATTTCATGTACAAGCGAATTACTTCAAATTATAGGAATTAGTTTGGATTCAAAGTCACTATTTAAAAATCAATTGTTTTTCTATATAGTAGGCACAAAAATTAAAAATGAAATTCACAGTATGTGCATGTTCTTCAACTGACAGTGGAGTGATGTTCTGATAAACTTGTTATAAATTAAAAATATGTTAAAAATACATTTAATGTACCTAACCTGCCAAGCATGATAGCAGCCTAACCCACTTTAAGCATGAGCAGGACACTCACATTAGACTACAGTTGGGTAAAATAATTTGTAACACAAGCATATTTTATAATAAAGTGTTGAATAGCGCAGGCAATTTACCGAATGCTATACAAAAAATGAAGATCAGAATGTTTGCTAGTTCTGACCTTCACAAAGTCTAAAAACTGTGTAAGTCACACTGTCATATAATGCAGGCACTATTTTACTACCACTGTTTAAACATCAAGAACATCAAATATCTTGGAATAAATATAATTTTTAAAAATGTAAATCTAATAAAAATATCAAAGTTCTTTACCTAGAAAACTATGAAGTGTTTCTTGATGCTCATTAGAAGGTTGTATCCTATTATTCATGGCCACGTAACAAATTACCCTGAACCTTACAAGGGTAAATATCAGGGCCAACCTGATTGACTACTGCTGACCGGAGGCCTTTGATAAGATTGCAGTCAGGATTTCTGGCCCAGGCTGCAGGCATCTGAAAGGTTTTCTTGGGCTGTGAAATGGACATCACCTGAGGACCACTCAAGTGACCTCAAACACTGTGACTGGCTTCCCCAGAGAAATAATCCAAGAAGCCGAGGTGGAAGGTGACATGTCTTTTATGACTGGCCTCAGAAGTCATGCACTATTCCCTTCTATCTGACCACACAGGCCAGTCACCGCAGGTGGACACTACATAGGGGTGGGACTTGCAGGAGGAAGGTTGTTGAGTACCTCCTTGGAGACCAGCTACAACAACACAAAATGCGCGCTTCAAGAGCTCATCTCTTCAAGTGGAAGTCACTAGCGTGTTTTTAACTGAAATCATCCTTCCTTACCAGACACACACACACCCCTGTCTTAAACTCTACCCACAACTAAAGCAGGTAGCCACTGAGCTTTTCCATGTGCCAGGCATTAAATTATTTAATCCTCGCTCCACCCCTAGAGGGAATGTACCATTTTTGCCCCACCCAGCAAGTGCAAAAACTGATAGTCGGAGAGAGAGTGGGACCCATCTGAGGGCTAGTGAGGCTCGGAGACCTGTGCGTGACTGTGACCCGCTCCTGATCATTGCCCACCTGCCTCATACACAGCTAGAAACAAGCAGGACCAAGTAAAGTCCTGATTATTAGTGGTGCCCCTTTAGTTGCAAATAAAGGTGCAAGAATTCTCCCTACTTGCAAAGTTGGAAAAATTTCCAAGAAAAAAAAAAGTTCTTTCAAAGAGAAAACATAAATACTAGCTTATGTTGTTTTGCATTATAGCTGTTGCTAAACTAGCAAAATTGTTGAACGTAGAATGCTACTACATACATTATATGACTTAAGTTTTCCCATTAGAAAGTATAATATTGGATGATTGTGCATTTTGTCTGTGTGAATGGGGAGACTTCTACCTCTCTGCAATTGCAAGTGTCATTATAACGTGTTGCATATTTATTAGCCCATCTGCTGCTACCACATTAAAGGGGGGAAAATCATACAGTAAGCAATATATTCACCGTTAGTTTTAGCACCTGATGTGCAAAATAACAACACTTGGTAAGCATTTATTATTATGCTGAGTAATTTCTATTTTCAATTTAATTCATAACATGTTTTAAAGACCACAAAAGTGAACATTTGCTTAGCATCAGGTTCTGTTCTTCTATTTTGGTTGAAAAGAATAATCACTGGCATTTGGGGGTAATCAGCATGGCTCGCTCATCAGCACAGGTTCCTCAGAGGCTTCAACTGTTGCTGTTTCTAGAAACCTCATTACGAGGTCACAGATGCGGCAGCTGCGCGTTACCCAAACTGACAAGGTAGGATTGGGGAGAGGTGAATTTGCATGGAGGCCCCCGGTGTTTCCAGGGCAGAGGCTCCGCAGAGATGCAGGTGCTGTATTTTCCTAACAGGAATTCAATTGCTGCGCAAGCTGAGACTGTTTATCTCGCTTGGCAAAACACCAGCAGTAGGTATCAGCCGGGGAATCTTTCAAAAACAACTGATCCCAAAATAACAATTAAATAAGGACCCAAGCAGAAAATCTCAGCCGGAGCATGGCACTCAGCACACCTGGGCAAGGCAGAAAGGAAGGCTCCGCGTGAGGGTGGCTGCGTTGGCCCTCCCTCAACAGGGAGAGGGGCTTCCAAGTAAGAGCTGGTCTCTCTCAGGCCTTGTCCTCCCCGGGGAAGAACTCAAGTTTGCTAAGCAGAACCTCTTACTTCCGGTCCGATCGCTGCCTCAACTGCCAACAGCTGCCCTTGGCAAAATTGCCCACAAAGCTTCCTTTATCTCACGATCTGGTTTTCTGCTGCTGCGTAACAGACGCTCCTACTGAAGCAGCCTGAGACTATGACCATGGTGTTTTACTCACAGACTCTAAAGATGCTTCCCTCAGCTTCAGGATGCCCAGGAGTGGAACTCAGGACCTTGTACTTGCCAGGCAGGTGCTGTGCTGCTGTGCTACCTCCCCAGCCCTGACGGCGGCTTCTCGTGTGGACCAGGTGCCCATGCCAGGGAGACCTGAGGGCTGGGGTCTGGCTGGGGTTACCACCTAGAGCTAAGCGAGGCCTCTCCATCCGGCCCCGGCTGCTGGGTACGGGAGCTGGGTCCCATAGGAAGCAGCCAAGGCCTGAACGATCCAAGGTGAGGCCGGAACGGTAAAACTGGTATCAGAAGTTGCCCAGCTTCTCTTCCTCTGCTTTCTGTGGGTCACGGTTGAGACCACCCTAGGTTCAAGGAGGCTGTGTGACAAGCTCACCTGGCGGAAGAGCACGCGGGATGGAGCTACTGTTGTCAGGAGCTTGGGGGGGAGATTCAGATGTGACAAGTGTAGCGGTCTCCAACCCGGACTCCTGCCAGGTTCTCCCAAAGACAAATGTCAAGAGAGAAACAGGAAACCGGAAGACGTATTTGGAAAAATGCCTTCATTGAACCCACAAACTAGGTAGCATGTGTCATAGCCACGCAAATCCCGTGTGATACAGTCCTCTTCCTCCTGCAGGTTCACCTGGACCCCATGGCCCTTTCCAGCCACACTGAGCGTTAGGTTTCTCTGACTCGCCCTTGGATTTCTCTACCCCAGGGCCTTTGTATCTACCTTCCACCCCTTCCCTCCTTGACTTGTTAATACCCTCCAGATCTCAATTTACACATCATTTCTTTGTGGAAATTTTCCTGACCTCCCTGATTAGGTCAAACTTCCAGAACAGATAGTCATAGCGCTAAGTACCTTATCATGGGTATAACATTTTAGTATTTGTTATCTTCTCGTCTTGACTGTAAACTCCACAAGGTCAACAGCTGATTCTAATTAACCACTGTCAATCCCCCATGCACACACACATACCCACAGAATTCCCAGCCCAAGAAGGGGTTTAATAACTATTTGTCGAACAGATTCACATAGTTTTTGAGCACCTCATGTACACCAGTCACAGTGTCGGGTTAACTTCACTTGTGCCATCTTGGAAACCACATTTTGGTGAGGAAACAGATTGAGACAGGAGATTGGGGTGTAGCGAAGCCGGCTGGGGAAGTAGGCATGACCCGTCAACGACAAAATCCCAGACCAACACTCAAAATAGTTCGCAAACCTCTGTGCAGGGCTTTCTCCCCAGATCTCAGGCAGGTTTTCCATGGGATGGCCTAGATCTAATGTCAGCCTGAGGACATTAGTGAGTTTTTGCCACTGTGTCCTTTCTTGCATGGACAGCCCACTCTCAAGCTTTGTTTCCTACTTTACTTGGCCCAAACTTGTTGTGCAAGCCTGTTTGCATACCTGCCCATAATAAAACTCTGCTACCTTGTGCGCTTGTCTTGACTGATTCTTTGCTCATGGCAGACAGAACCTAGAAACCACTGGAAGGCGAGAGACTCCAGTGCCCCAAAACCGGATAACGAAACAGTAAACAGGTAAAGCTGCGGGTTGCATGTGTTGCAGAAGGCCTGGGGGACTGGGGAGAGAACCTAACCCACCCTGGGAGTCAGGGGAGGCCTCCTTGAGGAACCCAGATTCCACCTGGCACTTCTCCCCACCCCCAGGGCCACACACAGAGGCACATATGGCTCCATTTCTTCTGTACCTTTAAGAGCAAATCATTATTCCTTAGCGATTCATCTTTCCATGAATAAATCAGTACAAACCAAGGAAAGAGAACTGTAAATGTATTTCTCAATGAGAATGGCCCATTCATTATTTCCTTGTGTGCTAATTAAGTTGTATTAACAAAGAGAATTTCGACACTGTTAAACGCAATGGCCCTCTGCTGGAAAAGGGAAGACACCTCTCCAGTGAGATCCTAGTCTGAGCTGAAAAGCCGACCTGGAGAAACACCTCGCTGGAGAAAAGCCTGCAAGCATCCTGTTCCCTCAGATGCCTCGAAGCACCAGCCCTGGAATACCAGGAATGTGTAAGAGGCTGTGCCGTCTTTTAAGCAGCTGGTTTGCAGGGCTGTTTCTTCTGCCTGTCCACCCAGCAGGGACACAGGAGCAGTTGCTTTGGTTCTGGAGTTACCTCACTGACCCCAAAGACCATGAAGTGGGCACAGAATCCTTTAAGATCACTGCCTTGTATCAAGAGCTTATATTGAGGCCATCATATCCACACAGGGACTCAATTTTACATCATAGCAATGCCATAAGTATTTTGGGGGTGGGGGGTTAGGAGAGTTTTTATTGAAAATAAGGAGGAGGGTGGCTCCTGAATTTCCAAGGGGCTGTTCCAAGCCACATGGCCCCTCAATCCGGAGCTAACTGCAGATAAGCAAAGCACAGGACTTGCTCAGTTGTTCTGTGGCCACCTATCACAGGTGGCTCTGTGAATTTCAAATGACCAGTGAGAACTCAGGCTTCTAAGCCAGTCCTTCATCAGGTAGGGTCTCCAGGAAACCGCGGCGTTAGAGAGAAAAACTGGTTATTTTGCATTTTAATTTCCTGGGCATTCAGGAGCTTCGTAGGGAAGGGCTGCACCTCCTTCCGGAGAGAGAGGCTGCATCCCGTGTTGCTTGAGGAAGTTCGCTCTTGGTCCAAAGTCCTAG
Organism: Dolichotis patagonum; assembly: GCA_004027295.1. Taxonomy (NCBI): domain Eukaryota; kingdom Metazoa; phylum Chordata; class Mammalia; order Rodentia; family Caviidae; genus Dolichotis; species Dolichotis patagonum. Next base: position 86,903 of record PVJX010001200.1, on the reverse strand, counting down.
TTCACTATTACTTAAATTCTTATGGGTGTGACTGGTCACCCAGTTCTCTCTCAGGCCCTTCCCTGAGCTAGCTGCCTTCCTCGTGAACTAACCTCACAAACTGTTTTCCACATTTCCCCCCTGTGAAGAAATACCCCACACTGCCATTAGGGAAAGAGAAGTGAAGACCAAGTCTGGCTGCTTTGAGCTGAGAAGGGTCAATGTGGGGGAGACTGCAGTCCAGGGTTTTCTCCAGAGAGCTAATCCAAAGGGCCTTTGATAGATGTCATGTTGGGGTCCCAGGGTGATGGACTGTCTTCAGCGAATGATCTGGGGGAGCCCGACACGTTTATCATCGGTTCCACCTACTTAAGAACCATGATGTAAAAAGAGGGGGCTAAGGAAGGGAAGGAGCTCAGTGTAGATCCCTAAGTTATTTTTATAGGCTTTTGGTAGATGAGGAAACTGTTATAGTTTTCTGGTGCAATAAAGGAGCAAAATATAAAAAAAAATAAAAGTGACCTGTTTATTTAAAGGACGTAGAGAGGACCCCACAACCAGCAAGGGTTTGGCTTTCTCCTCTGCCCGGATATGGGTTTGTGGGGTACATGTGACCTTTGATCAGATGCTGTGCTTGGGGCAGACATTGATGGTGTGGGAGGAGCTGATTGGAATTTTCTTCCTGTGTTGGGAAAGGCGGAAGGAAGTCATAACCAGGGGAAGAAGGAGGAAGTAGCCCTCAAGGTAAGCATCCCTGATTTGACCTCCACTATGTTGAACTACCACCAATAATGGCCTATAACTCATTCTAGGGCACAACTCTTTCATTCCCGTCTTTTTATTGTTAGGAAAAGGGCAAAGACTGTCTCTTACTGCTTCCTGCTGAAAGGGGGTGCTATGTTGGGGTTTAGGAAGGTTGATGGGATGACAGTTGACGCCCATGCAGAAGCTGGTACCAGGTATTTTTCATCCAGGACAACTTTATTGTTGGTGAATGCTCACATCCTAGATTGGAGAAATAAAAAGCCAAGGTGCTATGAGGAGAGAGGCCACCATCATATTTAAAGGATTCAGGAGAGATAGAAGGAAAGGTGCCCTTGACCCAAATGTGTCATTCCATCGGGGCCATGGTGAGGAAGAATCTGAAAAATGAGCACGGAGTTGGTAGGGGTGGAGTTATGAGAGGTGATTATTTCCCCATATGAAAGGGGAAAAGTTAAAAGTGTAGGTAGGTAGGACTTGTCCTTGGTCCAGTGGTTGAGCTGGAAAGAATAGGAAGCATGAGAAATATAAGGCCTGACAGTTGAATCATGTTTGGGAAATTATGGGGCAGGGGTGGGGAGGGCTGTGGCTGTGTCACTATAAGGGAGGTGTGAGCCTGGACCCACAGGGGTTTCATGTTTAAACATGAAACAGCTTAGGGTAGCAAGAACTAAGACAGTTGTTATGTAGAGCAGCATGAAGACAATTTTATGTATGACGTGAGAGTCTTTAGGGAAGACTTCCCAGAGTTCTACAGCAAAAATAATCATAATTCATAGAATGTAAGAGATCAGGAACCAAATAGGATAACAAAACATGACCTAGTCTGAAAATTGTGGCTATGGGTCCTTGGTGAGATGGAGATGGGAGATAAGAGATGAGATGACCACTCAGGATGTTTAGAGTCAGGGGAGTTAGGGTTAGGAGGGCACTGCCTAGCTTGAGTGACGTGGAACCAGGATGGTGGTCCAGCGACCTTGACCACCATTGGAGTTCCAAGGAAGACCAGGTAGAGACCACTCCACTTTGGTTGTAGTCCTGTTGAGACATCTGAGAAATAAAGACTGGACCATTATCTGACTGAATAATCTGAGGCAGACCAAACCTTGGAATGATCTCTTTTAACCAGACTTTGGTAACTACATCAGCAGTCTCCCTGATTGTGGGAAAGGCTTCTATCCATCCTGAAAAAGTAAAAACAAAGGTAAGAAGATATTTGAAAGTTCTGTGGTGGGGCATGTGTGTAAAATCTATCTGTCAGTCCTGACCGGGGGTGTGTCCATGAGATTGATGAGTAGGAAAGGAAGGGGGTGGTATGTGTCCCTGAGGAGAGATTTTACTATAGAGATGACAGGTGTAAGTTGTTGAGACCTGAGAGTGTCTGGGTCAGTCTACTAAACACAAAGGAATCCTGACAATCAGGGTATACGGGTGGATGTTAAAAAAAAAAAAAAAGGCATCTTTAAGGTCTAGGACTATGAAGTGAGTGGTGGAGGGAGGGGTGTGAGAGAATATAGTACAAGGATTTGGCACTATTGGGTGAATTGGGGTAACAGCATCATTGATTACCTAAGGTCTTGTATCAGACGATAGGACCCATTAGGCTTGAGTACCAGGAGAATAGTAGTATTGTAGGGTGAATGGATAGGTTTAAGAAAACCATTGTCTAAAATACACTTGATTATAGGTTTAAGTCCCTGTAAATGTTTGGGAACTGTAGGATATTGGGGAACATAAGGAAAAATTAAGTATCCCTGAGATGAATTAAAATAGGTATAGCACGGGTAATGTGGGGGAGGGGGGTTGGCGGTATCCCAAACTATGGGATCAGCCAGAGAAGAAGGGAGAGGAGAAGGATGGCTTTGTGGTGCACTGTGAGGGTGTTTGGAGGACAAGAGCTGTGGGGAGTGAGAAGGTAAAGGAGAAGTTAAGCTTTTGGAGAAGATCTCTACCTAAAAAGGATATGGGACATGTTAGAATTACCAGAAAGCTATGGGTGAAGAAGAGAATTTGAAACCTGCATGGAATGGGCCCTGTTTGTAGAGGCTGTGTAGGTTGGCTGTCAACACCCACTATAGAGATTGATGACTTAATATAATGGCCTAAAAACTCAGGAAGAACCCTATACATGGCCTCTGTGTCTACAAGTACAGAGGTCTTATCTGAGACCTCCAGTGAGACTTAAGGCTCTGAGAAGATACCTTAAAGGGGATGTGAGCCCTGAGCCTCATCAATATTCAGCAGCAAGTCCAAGTAGATAAGCCATGATGAATCCAGTGGTGACGAGATCTCCCATGAGGGCAAGGAGTTAGAGGATGGCTTACCTGCTCTCTGGTGGCTAGGACAGTTGCTCTTCTAATTGCTAAAAGATCAGATTGTTATTTTTTCTTTTAATTTTTATCTATGTTGTTGAAAACATGAAAAGCCATAGGAAGAAGGTCTCCCTGTGAGCTTTGAGGGCCAAGTTCAGCCTTTTGTCTTGGGATCTGGCCCACAGGGGGAGGTATCTGTCTCCTCCATGATCACAAGACATCTGATCCTCTGTGCTGGCTCCTTTGAGGCCCCAGCCCTGTCTGACTGCCTATAATATTTTTCACTGATTTAGCTGCCTATAGCATTTTCCTCTGAAGAAGTAACCCAAACTGCCATGAGGGGTAATGGGCAATGACCGATCTGGCTTCTACAGGCTGAAAGGGGTTGAAGTTGTTGATCAGCAGTCAGGGATACTCTGCAGAGCTTTTAAGTAGTGGCCCTCAGTAGATGCCCCCTCAGTAGCGGCATTTTCATCTTGGGTAGGTGTACAACTTTAAGTCTATAGAAGACAAAGGCAAAGAATCAATTAAGTATGCAGGAGCCAAATAATAGAATCAATAGGATGTTTATGACTATAATTTTAGTAATGGCTTCTCATAAAGAGGATAAGGATAAGGTCCAGGGAATTATAGAAACTGGCATGTCATTATTTGTCATACACATATTTAGGTTTTACAATTGTGTAAGTACCTCCTGTGATGTTAGAATATCTACTGCCATCTGACTTTGGAAGATGGCCTATTTTATTAATTTTACCTTTTTATTTAGGACAGAGATCAGTTGCAGTGTCATTTAAGGCCAGTTGAGTATAGTTAATTATGGCCCCAGTATGCATCATATAACCTTTTTCTGGAAAAGATCTGGTAGATCCCAGTAAAAGGAATCTAAAGGGAATTTAGTATATTTGTTATTGTTTTTATCTGTATGATGTCTTGGGGTTTTGCACCTTTTAGGCAAGAACAAACTTTAATCAAAGCATGTATAAAGTATATATACAAAAGCATGTATAATCAAAGCATTAGCAGTAGGGCTGACAGATAAGTATAGAAACTGCTTTTAGGTTATAGCAAATTGAACTCATTGGCTCTTAGGTCTTTTTGTTTATGGACATTATATACATTTTTGTTTAAAAATTATCATTTGCCTGATGAACTCATGTTGGTTTGACTTGAATCTCTTAGCTGGAGCACAAGAAAAAGGCAGATGTCTGGATCTGAAAGAAAATATTTATCATCATAAACAATCCCAATTTTATATTTGAAGGTGTGAATGTACCATAAGATCAGCACCAATGAATTGTCTTAGCCATATGAACTTTAGTTGGGTGTCTCCCATAAGACTATGGAGATTATTGGGGCCTCCGATAGTGAATAAGAGCTGGTTAAAGTAACTAGGTAACCATTTTCTTATTCATCAATTGAAATCTTGTCCAATCTCTCCTCACCCCAAGGGATTTTGTTTAACCAGTTTTAGCATCATTTTGATCAGCTGGAAACCTAGGTGGAAGCGTGCTTTTTAAATCTATAACTGAAATAAACCTTGATTAAATGATCTGAAAATGCAAAAGAAAAGGGATAAAAATTGTTGAGCTCAAATAAAAAGGAACAGCTGTTTACAGAGCAAATGTACAAATATGGACAGATGATCTGTACAGTATAAACAGACTGGACAAGCAGACAACAGATATACAGACTGACAAACATCTTACAAAATCAGAGTACACTCAAATATATTTGGCCAATTTGAACTATAATAAATAGAATAGGGTGAACCTTTTTGTACATTAATTAATAGAGATCTCTTGAAATAAGAATAGAAGAAAAGGAACCTAATTTATGGTTACTCTGAGACAGGTCAGTGAGGGGAAAAAAGAACATGAAAATGAACCAGTCCCTCAGGACCAGCCTGTTCCTGTAGGGGGGAATAGGGACTGAGGCTGAGAAGGCTGTGGAGTGGGGGTATAGATGGCCACTGAGCAACCATCCACCCAGGAGGCATTTGTGAGCAGTTACTGGGTGATCAACCACAAGATGAGCACTTGTTACCATGTGACAGGGAAGCACAAGATGACAACTGGTTACCATGAGACCCACAACAAGATGGCTGCTGCCAGTTACATGGTGAGAGAACACAAGATGGTGACTGACCATCATGTGACCTACAACAAGATGGCTGCTGCTGATCCCATGATGAGGATGAGGGACTACAAGATGGCGGCTATTTACCCTGTGACCTGTTATAAGATGGTGGTGCACTGTCTCATGGTAGAGGGCCACAAGATGGTGGCTGTCTTCCTTGTGAGCTGCAGCTTCCTTGTGAGCTGGCTGCTGAAGACCATGTGGTATGAGATCACAAGATGGCAGTCAAATACCACGTGGCCTGCTAGGTGGCTGAAACTCATGAGATCAAGTATGGTGAGCTGGCGGGGAAAATAGTGACACAGGAGTAGGTGACAAAGAAGACGAGCCATCCCACAGAACAGATGGCTCAGGTGGAGGGGATTGAGAAATCTGAGACTAGGGAGAGAAACTAAGGGAAGGATTAGAGGCCACTGGGGGTGAGTAAGGGGGAGAAGACAATGCAGGGGGCACAGAAACCTCTGACTGAGAAAGCTGCAGGGTTTAGTCTTCGAGATACAGGGGAGGAGCCATAAAGACAGGAGACGCATCACCTAACAGGTCTGGTGGGGAGGGAGGGAGAGCTCCTGGTGGAGCAGAGTGAGCCAGAAGTATCTGGGCCATCATACAAGACAGAGTGAGAGAAGGACACATCCTCAAAGTGAAAAAGGCCTAAAAATGAGGAGTTTCGGCCATTGTGACAAAAGTATAAATAAAAGATCACCTGTTGGGTTTTTTAGCCTTCTTGAGGCCAAGAGCACCAAGGTTATGAACCAGGCACCCCAGAGGTGTGTTTTTCAGGGGACGGGAAATGGTCCCCATGACTGAATTATAAGTGAGCTGAGAGAACAACTTTGCCTCAGGATGTAAGAGCTTTCGCTCCCTCCCAAGGACGTGGAAGCCCCCAGACGGCAGCTCACCTGTGATGAGTGAGGAGGGTCGGTGTTGCACACGGATTAGCGGCAGCAAGTAAACAGGTCCTGGAGGGAGGAAAGAGGATCTTAGGCAGGGAGCTCAGGCTGGGAGTGACCCCCAGGAGCTGGCGCTCTGCCATTGAGTCTCAAGGCACAAACTTGTCAGAGTTTTCTGGCGCAATAAAGGAGCAGAATATAAGAAAAAATAAAAGCGATTTGTTTATTTAAAGGACATGGAGAGGAGCCCACAGCCAGCAAGGGTTTGGCTTTCTCCTCTGCCCAGATATGGGGTATGTGTGCACCACGTGTGGTGCTTGGGGCGGGCACTGATGACACGCAAGGAGCTGATTGGACTTTTCTTCTCGCACATGGGAAAAGGAAGGAGGAGGCTGTGATCGGGGAAGAAGGAGGAAGTGGCCTTCAGGGTAGACATCCCCGACTCGGCCTTCCACCGTGTTGGACTACTGCCATAATGTCCTGTAATGTATTATCGGGAAAAATTCTTTCAGAAACTGAGGCTTGGAGAATTTAAGCTACTTTATTCACTGTTCTATTTAGTTCAACAAATAGACTTTAAATGCCTCATTTTATCAGGCCATTTCTGAGTGATACCATGTGGCAGACCCGACAGCCTCTAGGCGCTTTCATACGGCAAGCAAAGAATTGCAAGCATACACCCCAAGGTAAAAGAAAAGCAGTTACATTTATTGAAGATGATGGAAAGAGACACTCAGGACAGGTCCATGCCGGCAGAAACAAGAATGTGGCATGAACCCAAAAGTGGTATTGGGACAACAGGAAAATAAAAAGCACACAAATATTTCAGATTTTAAAATGTGCACAGCATTCTAGGTTCCTCTCACTGGGTCTTGGGCTAAAATTGACAGGAATGACTGACGGGTTGCTGGGTTGTCTCAGGGGTTTTTGACACACATGGCTGTCCCAGAACCCACTCCAATTAAATAATGTACCTGAGACGCAGTTCATAGGTATGAACCTCTAAGGAGGTTCAAGTGGGGAAAATACTACTGAAGGTCTGGCCTGGAGCTTTGTTATTTTTGTTTTTTGCTTCTCTTGGGACAGAGATGGCAAATCTTTTTAGAGATGAGTGCCCAAACTACAACCCCAAACACACTATGTATCACAAAGCACCAACACTGCAATTAAACCTGAATAGTGAGATTTCAGTTCAGAGAACAAACACAACCCATGCATTAACACCTTTTGCCTTCAAAGAAAACAACACATGAGCCATAGATTTGCCACCACTGTCTAATAACATCGGAAAGATTAACCATGTGGTATTGTCCAAATTCAGGTGGACTGAAGGGGTGTGGTGTCCAGCCCCAACTGTGCTACCTGTAGCAGATATGAGCACTTGGTGACTCAACAGCCAACAAGACAACTCCGAACCCAGGACACCTGCAGTCCACAAGAGAATCCGTATGAAGTATGCTTGGAGAGAATAAACCAGGACCAGGTCGGAGAGGAACTGACAGGGAGAGGAAGTCCACCGGAGAGGGCAGCACGGTCAAGAACAGCCCCTTGAAGGAGATATCTGACCACATTTGAATGCTGAGGAGGGCAGCTCAAGGAAGAAGTCTTCAGATAGAAAAAATAAGTGGTATGAAGGCCTAAACATGGGCTGTCCTTGACCAGACTGATTTCCCAGGGACAGTGCAAGATCACTACTGAGACATGGACTCCAACCAGTTCTGTCTGACTCTGGACCCTCCTGTATTACTAACCACTGTGCTTCACAGCCTCTTACTGGGTCTTGGGCTAAAATTGAAATAACAGGGGAAGAGAAGAGCCAAGCAGAAGGTTCCACTTTCTAGGAAGATACAGTTATCAAACACATAAGGAAGTCATTTTGAAAGCTGGATGGAAACGGGTTCCTCAAACCCAGCTCCAACCAGGGTAAAACCATTTCACCAGGCAGTGCCAGAGGGTATCTGAAGGATTGTACTGAAAACTCAAGGTAGAGCACAATATCTTTTGTGACCACACAGGCAACTATTTATGATCACGAGACTATATGTTTCATTCCCTCACTTAAATAACATTATAAAGCATCTACTCCGTGCCTGGTGTGCAGCTGGGAACGTGCATTCTGCGCCCACCTGCAGGGAGCTGACAGTGTATATACGATCTAGACTAACCAGAATGCTACTCACTCGGAACACAATTTTGTCTCTCTAACTCAAGATAAAGGGCCACATGCCATAATGAGCTTGCATCAAGGGATGAATTTTTTTAATTTAGCTTTCTTTTTTAAGATCCACGTTTTCCATACTGTCTTCTCACTGAGAAACTAAAAGGGATCTGAACCTCACGTTCTTGGAGTCCTCTCTTCGCCAGGTAGTGAGCCCCTTTCATAGTGAGAAGAAGCCAGTTTTCACAAACATTGTAATTTTGCTTAACATACCAAGAATAGGGCAACCAGGCTAGTGTCCTGCGTTACCAGGAAAGGGACAACTGGGGACGTGGCGGGAAAGAAGTGGAGTCTAGGCAGTTGAGGGAGGACAAAGGGAACAGAAAGAGGCCAGGAGGTCTCTACCTAAGGAAATGTCTCAGAGAGGTTGGCAGTGCCCCCAGCTCCAGGGGCTACCCCACCCGCATTCCCAGCTCTGATCTGCCCCAATCCCAGTGCCCCAGATGGCCCAGGATGGACATGAGATGCAGACTGGCAGGCCCAAGATGGTCACGAGCCCAGTTTTTACACTGAACCATTTCTATCATGAAAGAGGTAATATTTTTTTCCTTAACTAGAATAGGAGGAACCTTCTCTGGCAATGGATTCGCCTTCCTTGCACATAATGATTCTGCCAAAATTCCCATCCGCAGACTTACAGAATCCCTTATCTGCCATTGTAGTATTCCACACAGCATTGCTTCTGATCAAAGAACTCACTTAACAGTCCAAGAAGTATAGTGAGGGGCCCCACGGTGATAGAATTCACTGATCTTACCTTATTCCCCACCACCCTGAAGAAGCTGGCTTGATAAAATGGTGGTATGGCCTTTGAAGGCAGTCACAGCTAGGTGGCTATACCTTTTGAGGCTGAGGCATGGTTCCCCAGAACTATGTATGCAGAGATTCAGCCTCAAAAATATGGTACTGTTTCTCCCCTAGCTATGGGGTATGGGCCAGGAAACAAAGAGTGGAAATGGGATTGTTAAACCTCACCATTCCCTCTATGGGTCTTCTAAGAAAACTTTTATTTCTGTTCCTATGACCTTATTAAGCCCTGCTGGCCAAGAAGTCCTAATTCCAGAAGGCATGCTATCATCAGAAGACACACAACGATCCCACTCAACTTGAGCTCAAAGAAGGTCGTTATAACTACTACCGTCAACTGACCTCTTGACCCGTTTACAGAAATGAAGAGTAATTGTTAGGATATTTTATCCCTGTTTTGTTATGAATATGTATGAATTTTATATACACAGTTATGAATTTTATATATATATGTTAGCTTCTGTGTTATTCTTGTTTTATTTCCTCTCATCCTCTTATCGTGTAATATAGGATGTAGTGACTTTATATCAGTATTTAAGTATTGTCACATACACATCATGGCTTTAAGTTCTGAGGTGTCATTAGAAGAGTGAATACCTTCAAGGGCTCAACTTGTTTCTTGGGAAAGAATGGGTTCTTCTTTGTGCGTAGGACAGTTAGTTGTATCGTATCAGGCAGATACATGACCTTGTTACAGTCTTCATTTGGAGTTTAGTTGTGGATTAAGGAGATGTGTGTGCATACCAAGCTGACAAAGGGTAGGCTTAAGATGCTCAATTTAGATGCCAGTATGACTGAGCTAAGAGATACCCAGACAGTCAGGCAAACATTATCTACGGGTTTGTCGACATGGCAGGATCATCACCCAATCACTGAGGGCCTGGACACAATAAAAGACAGAGAAAGCAGGAATTTGCACTCTCTCCGGGACCTGGGACATCCCAATTGTCCTTGTCCTCTGACATTAGAGCTTCACAGTCTTGGGACTGGACTCGGGGTTTCACACTCACAGCTCTTCAGGCCCCCAGACTTTCAGCCTCGGGCTGATCGTCGTACTCTTGGCTCCCTTGACTTTTAAAGCTTTGGATCCAGGCTGCATTGTAAGCCTGGCTTCCCCAGATCTCACCTTACACGTGGCATATTTGAAACTTCCTAGCCTGTGTGATTGCCTGAGCCAACTGCCACAGTAAATTTCCTCTTGTGTATCTACATAGGTCTCACTAGTTCTGCTTCTTTGAGCGCCATGACTAGTATACTTTGTCAATGAAAATTACGGATGTTTTCCTTTAACAGTACAGTTAATTGCCAATATCCCAATTTATCACTTGTTACCATCCCCTTGAAATGCTCGTGGTTATTAAACCAACAACCTGTTATTTAACCTAGTTATTTAATGTATCAATAAAAAAGCATATATACTATTATATCTCAAACTCTGGTTTTTAAAACTATTTTGATAGCTATTTCAATATAATGGGTTTCCCTCACAATCCTACGTATTTTATTTTATACATGTAAAAACTTTCTTCTCAAAAGGGCCCCGTGAGTTTCTCCAAACTACCAAAGGAGGCCATGCACAAAAAAGAAAAAGCTCAGAGCCTTTCTTCATTGGGTTACACCCTGAGATCCACCCAACTCCTAACCAGTGCCTGATGCCCCATTTCCCCACCTAATGCAGGGGCAACGCTGGAATCAAGAATATGGACTGAAGACCTGAGGGAGACCACCACAGCTCACTTCTGACCCTGCCTGTCCCTCGCTTGGGAATCCCCCTCTCAAAACACAGATAACCAGGGAAACTCTAAAGGAAGGCGAATTACAGTCTCTTGGCCTCTTCCACCATTTTTCATGAGTGGGGCCTTCCTACCACTCACGAGACCGCATGCAGCTGCCGTGGTGGGAAAGGGCGTCCCTCTTGTGAGCGTGTGGGCCCTGGGGCCCCGAAAGATCTGAAATTAATGGAGGGTTCCCCCTACCTGTGCTTTGTGCTTGGGCAAACCTCCCCTGGTGGAGCCAGCCTGACGTTCCTGGGCTGGTGCTTTATGGTGCTGAGGTTATGTCTTCCTGCTGGGGTGATTTGCGCCCTGGTGATTACGTAGGTTGGCATGTCCAGCCTCTGCACAACCCGCCCTTTATCACAGCTGCCGGTTTGCCCAAAGCCATTTGTCCAGACTGCAGCCTCTTGACTCCTAGTGACATGTCCCCCATGAGTCCTCTGGGGAGCAAAAGAAATAATATGTCACACCGATGGAGTGAGAAAGGTCACACTTTCTTGTGGCAACAAAACATCTGTCCTGAGGAGATGAATGGATGGTCCTTTATCATTTGTAGGGACCAAGCTAGTCGACTTTCTTTCCTTATTGTGTTTGGCCACAGAGGCTGAGAAGGAAAGGCCAGGAGGTCTTAGCCACTCCTGGAGGCGCGTGCTGGCAGCGACCTGGTGGCACAAGACTCCTGCAGAGTTAAGACCATCTGCTACCCTCAGCCCGAGAGTCAAGACATGAGCTGCTCTCAGGCTTTGTAATAGTCACCTCCACAGAGAATCCCTTTTAGGGGCTTTAGGGAATCCTTCTGGGGCCAAGTGTGGCATTGACATCTGAAGTTATTAGACTGTGAGTGCATAATGTATTGCTGCACAACAAATTACCCCTGGACTCGGTAACTTAAATTGAGGAACCTTCCTATGGTCAGGAGTCGAAGTCTTGCTTGGCCGAGGGTCTCAGCCTTAAATTTCTTGCAGGTGACTTCAAGGTGTCGCCTAGAGCTGCAGCCTCATCGGAAGGGTCAGGTGAGGAAGGTGCCGCTCCAAAGTTGCCTGTAGAATTAAGACAGTGTTATCTCCTAGGGGGCCATTTGCACACACACACACACACACACACACACACACACACACACACCTGGGCCTCTGAGGGTAACTCATAGGCAGGCAGCTTCTCCCACCAGAGAGGCCAAGCAAGAGGGCCATAAACAGCAAACAAGACAGAACCCAGAATCTTGCCATAACCGGATCATGACAGTGGCATCCTCTCACTTTTGTCATGTCCTAGGCCTCAGGTACAAGCACCAGGCCCCACCCACACTCAGGGTGGAGCGGTCTCACAAGAGTGTGAATGCAGGCAATGCACACAAGTGTGAATGCAGGCAATGCACACGAGTGTGAATACAGGCAATGCGGAAGGGGGGGGCGTCCTGGAAACAGCCCCCACCGTGGGTGTGTTGGTGAACCTGTTCACACTTTATGTGTACATTTCATTTCAAACGTCTTGGGCTTCTATCTGGAAATCTCAAGTATAGTTAACCCTCTGCCCTTGTGAATTCAACCAGCATTCAACTAAAATGTTTTGAAAACTGCATCTATAATAAACATGGACAGACTTTTGTGCTACCTTTGTCCCCAAATACTGTAACTCTCTCCATAGCATTCACGTTATATTAGGTACAAAAAGTGGTACAGAGAATACAAAAGTATACAGAAGGATTGGATAGGTTACATGCATATACTATATATACCGTTTATGGTACAGTACACACAGATTTAGGCAACCACAAGGCGTCCTGTGACTGATCCCCCATGGATACTGAGATGCATATCATTGCCCCACACCAGAGGTTCTTACCCTGAGATCCATGTGTATCGGGAGGTTTTAGGAACTTCTTAGGGTTATGAGCTGAACGTTGGGTACATGTGGAGGATGTTTGAGAGAAAAGGAGCTATAGTTTTCATTAGGTTCCCAAATGGCCTCAGAACTCCACAAAGATAACTTCCCAAAGCACTCGTGGTGACACATCTGCATTTTTAAAATGCCTTCAGACAGTATCAAAGGACTCATAGAGGAAGCAGCCAGTTGCATAGCGGATGGAGCTAGGAAAACTGAGCTGGCCTGCTCAAAGGTCCTCTCATCCAACAGACGGAGAACTGAGGACAGGGAAGGTAATGACGCTGGCTGAGAGCCGTGAGTATCCTGAAAAAGAATCGGAGGCTGAAGTTTGTCCTGTTCCTACTATGCTGCTTTTCATGGCTACGCGATCTCACTAAGGAGTAGCGCCACGTGCTTTAGTGGCTGTCCACAAACAGGGATCTTCGCCAGGAAAACTGTGTGTCACAACACACTGTCCTGACGGGTAAAATCCATTTGCAACTCTTTTCGCCTCCAATCCTGTGCGTGTGTGTGTGTGTGTGTGTGTGTGTATTTATCTGTGTCTGTGTGTGTGTGTGTATCTGTATGTCTCTGTGTGTGTATCTGTCTCTGCTGTGTCTCTGTGTGTGTCTGTGTGTGTGTGTGTGTGTCTGTGTCTGTGTCTGTGTCTCTGTCTGTATGTATCTGTGTGTCTGTGTCTGTGTGTCTCTGTGTGTGTATCTGTGTCTGTGTGTCTTTGTGTCTGTCTGTATGTCTGTGTGTGTGTGTGTCTGTGTCTGTGCCTGTGAGTCTCTGTGTTGTCTGTGTCTCTGTGTCTCTGTGTGTCTGTGTCTGTGTCTCTGTGTCTCTGTGTTGTCTGTGTCTGTGTCTCTGTGTCTCTGTGTGTCTGTGTCTGTGTCTGTGTCTCTGTGTGTCTGTGTCTCTGTGTCTCTGTGTTGTCTGTGTCTGTGTCTCTGTGTCTCTGTGTGTCTGTGTGTCTGCCTGTGTGTCTGTGTGTGTGTCTGTGTTTGTGTCTCTGTGTCTGTGTGTGTGGTGCTGGAGGCTGAGCCCAAGGCTTCGCGCATACTAAATAATACCCTACTATTATCAGAATCTCTTGGCTCAACAATTAAATGTTCCTGGGTCCTGAGTTGCTCACCTCTCCTGCTGGATCCAGGTTCTTCTCATCTCAAACAAAGAATTAAACAAAATGAGCGAAAAGCAGCAGCAAAGTTTATTTGAGAAAGTAAAGTCAAAGAGTCGGAGCGACACTGGCTCTCCAGAGTGATCTTGGGCTGAGTCATAGACACAAAAGAACACCCTGGAGAAAGCAGGGCGGCTATCACGGGGAATGCCATGGCAGCGAGCTCTTCTTGGCCTTTGTGTCCTTTTATATGGCCCAAATCTGAAGGCAACCCACAGGAACCTCGATATACAGGTCCTGAGAGGCGGTGCCGGGACCCCAGGCCTCTGCCTGGCTGAAATCCGGTCTAGGCCTTCTAGGCCATCCTGTGGAAAACCTGCTCAAGGTTTCTCGAGAAGCCCAAGTGCAGGGCTTTGGGAACCGTTCTGTGCGTGTTTCAGGGTCTTTGTGATTAACAGGTCATGCCTGCTCCCCTGCCCAGCTGCGCCATGCCCTCACCGCCGGTCTCACCATCACCCCACATCACCATCTCTCATCTCCAATTTTTTCCTTTCATGTGTTTGAGAACCCTTGCTTTGTACTTGAAGTACAGAGGCTGTCATTCACAGGACAGAAACGAAATAAGCAGCCACTTCAGAGATCAGGTTACTGCAAAAGAGGAAACAGGCTAGAGATGATGGTCAGTCCCCTTCGTGCCACTCCTGCATGGGCAGCCCCTCCAACCCAGCCAAGTGCATGACTGAAATGCCCCAGGCAGGAGCATAACCCTCTGCACACTGAAGACAGGCGAGGTGGGGTCAATTACCCTCTCTGAGCCCCAGTTTCCTGTGAGAAGTGAGAAGAGTAATAGAATCCACACCCGTAGGACAGGGTTGTGGGAATTATTAAACTGGCTACTAGACAGGAAGCAGAGGTGAGATATAGCCCAGCACCTGGCCTGAGTAAGGCCTGGAAAAAACGTGCATTACAATCTCCTTTCCCCTTCAGCATTTCTAAAGGTTAAGGAGCTTGACCAAGAGAGGGTATAGCTAGTAAGAAGTAAAGAACATGTGGGTTCACTCAAGAGGATGTACTTCTAGCTACTGTCTTGTTTGTTTGTCTGTTAGTTTATTTGTTTGAGGCAAGCTCTCACCAGCTATGTAGCCTCAGCTGGCCTCAAATTTGTGGCAATACTCCTGCCTCAGCCTCCCAAGTGCTGGAATTACAAATCTGTGCCACCATACCACACTCTACTTTTAATTACTATGATATACAAGAATATTCATTGATAGCCCTGTAGCCCAGAGTCCTATATTTGAGTCATTTCTAGTCATACCACTGTACGACCTCCAGTAACTCACTGCCAATATTATAAGCAGCTAAGCTGGATAAAAATTAATATACAGTCAGAGAAGAACTGAGCTCTCAAGGAGGCCAGCGAGAGGGGGAGAGGTCAGCGCTGTGGCCTGAGACAGCTGAAGAAGGCAGGGCCTTGAGATTAAAGTCACAATAGCCAGGCTTTCCTGAGGGATGACCAGAAATTCCAGATTCTATTGTATTGGGAGCACAGTCTATTAAGGCCATCAGATACTTGGCTGGGTTTCTGACCAGAACACGTGAGCCCATCTCTTCCCCAAAACAGTCCTGTCTTAGACGTCACAGAGAAACCACAATTAATGATCTCAGCCATAGGCCCTTGCTACACACCCTGTTTCCCTATTGGATCAATATCAGCTAAGCGGCTGTGCTTATAATCTTATTGGTTGATTGCAGTTTGACCCACATTGTTCCCATTTTGTGATTTTGTCCTATAAAACGTATCAGAGAAACTGAGATAGGAGGGTACTAGGGAATGGCAAAGACCGACTGGAGAAGTAGGCATGACCTGGTACAACCACTGTGGAAATCAACACGGAGATTCTTCAAAAAACTGAAACTAGGGTTGTTTCCACTTGGCCCAGCTATTCCCCTTTTTGTATCTTCCCTAAAGAATTAAAAGCATCATACCATAGTGAAATTTTCACACCTGTCTTTACAGCAGCACAATTTTTAATGCCCATCAACCAAAGAATGGATAAAGAAGATGTGAATTTTTTTTTACACAATGCAGTACCACTGTACCATAAAGAATGATAAACTTGAGACATTTCTAGGTAAATGGTTGCTCCTTGAGACCATATCTTAAGCAAGATAAATCAGGCACACATGTTCAAATATCACACGGTTTCTCTGGTGTGAGAACCCAAAATGTGTAATAGGTATTATGAAACAGGAAGAAAATGTCCAAATGGGAAGGGAAACTAGGGAGAATGGAGGGGGAAAGTAAAGAAGGAACAAAAAAAGAATACAAGAGAAAATGGAAACAGAGCTTTTGTAAATGAAGGAAAGAGGGGCTGGAGAGGAGGAAAGGGGGAAAAGTGAGAATTCTATGTGATGCACGCTAGTGTTGCATATATCTAAAATGTACCAATAAAATTAATTTTTTAAAAAAGATCCTGGACACACGCACAGAGCAGTTCCCAAAGCCCTGCGCATGGACTTTTCCTGAAAACTGCAGCAGGATTTCAACAGGGAAGCCGAGACCTGGAGTTAGCCTGAGGCCTGGCACCGCAGCATCGCCTCTCAGGACCTGGACGTAGACATTCTCGAGGCCTTCCTGGAGATCTGGGCACTACAAAAGAAAGGCAACCATGAGGAGCCAGTGCTATCATAGCTTTCCAGCTCTGGCAGGAAGGGCAAACATCCCAACCCCGGTAGCATTTAGTTGGTGAGTCACTTTTTAGAAACAAGCCACCAGATAACAAAATGACCTTAACAGTAACCCACAAGGGTTCCTCCTGCCTCTCTGGAGCTATTCCTATTCCCAGTAAATCTTTCCTACTCCTCACTTCCTTGTCCTTTGAAATTCATTCTTTGATTTCAGGACAGGGAAACTCGGCATGTTTGGTAGGTGGGGAGTGACTTTTGTCCTGTATCACCTCCAGGCCTCAAATGAGCAGGTCAGGCTTCTCTGAATGCTTAGGGCAACCAAATGCTGCCCTGGCCTGTATGCCCTCCGCTAGAAATATCTGTGGCAGAACTTACTAGTCAGTCACAGCACTGAGGAGCTCCGAGTGAGCAGGATTCACTGCCAACAATCCTTTCTATTTCTCCACAAGGAATTTCTGAGGAAGAAAAAGGAAAGTGCTCAATCAGATTCCCTTGTAAACATGCTAGAAGACAGCGGGAAAATGAAGCAGCTAAGACGCCTTACCCAAAGAACATTTTCAGCAAGAATGTCTGGGTTGCTGATGGCAAACTATTCGGAACTCAGGGATTTATGGGGCATGCCTGCCCAGAAGATCCACGCAACCTCCGCAATTAGCACAATAAAAACGGAGAAGGCAGTGGTGGAGGTAGTCCTGCTGTGTAGACATGCTGCTCACACTGGAGATATTGCATGGAGACCATACTCGCTAGAGGGGCAGAGACACCCTAACAGGGCAAAAAGAGGGCCCAGGGAACCATATGGCAGTGCCTGGCCTCCCCATTCCTCCATGCTTTGTAATGACTGGTGTGATTGAAACCATCGGTAAAATGTGACAGAGGAAAAGGCTCTGCTCCTTGCAAGCCTGGCTGTTTCAAGCTGTCAATTGATTTTCTGTTCCCTACTGCTCAGTGGACACCTGTCCCTGCTCCGAGGCCGGAGGGAAGGCTGGGAGGAGGGGAGGGGCCCTGCAGTGACGTGAGTTTCTCCAGATCTACTTGGAAAGCACCAAACCCCTACCCAGAAGCTGCTCTCAAGCTGACCAAGCCATCAGGCCAATGTCCAGTGCCCTGAAAGTGGCCCTATCAGCTCAACATCTTTATTCCCTGTCATTGTAACCAATAATCTATGACTTGGAAAGGACTGAATTAGCGATTGAAGCCATTACAATCCACCACAGTGAACTTGTATGGACATGACCGATTTCAGAAGTCCAGAAGCCCCAGAGAAATAAATTTCTACAATGCCTGCCAAGGTTCTCTTGCTAAGAGATAAGAAGGCCACACATACCATTGCTCTCTTATTTGAAATTTCATAATTGCCTGGGATTTTTTAAAGAGTCTGACAGGGTAAAGGGAACTGCAGATTTTGTCAGTCAATTTGTCTGGGATCTGCCTGTCTTTAAAACTGAAGACAAAAACATAGCAAAGAGAAAAAGGGTTCAGAAAAGACTGACATTCTACATTTACTGGGTAATAAATTTCTATGGCACTACTGTAATATATTAACCCCAGAGTAAACCCAAAGTTAATTATTATTATCATTTAAGAGCAACATCACAAACTTCCCAAGGCAAACAAAACCGTCATCAAGTACAATGGTGTCTCCTTAGAAGCACTGTAATGTTCATTTTTGATGAAAGAAAATCCACCAATGATGGAAGAAAATGCCCAGTGCTAACTACAAGGCCGTTGTTTTAGTCCGGGCCCTGGGTGGCACTGTACACGTATTTTAATAGGAGAAAGTCCCCAGTATCGAATTCCTGCCTAAAGATCCGATGTGCAAGGATACAGTGGTGTAGGAGAAAGGGAACTGTGACAGGAAAAGGCCTCACAGGGTTTTCTGGCTAACCTGGACCAGAAAGAGTCAAAACTTCATTGAAGGAGCGATTAACAAGGGCAGAAAAAGCTGATCAATTAGGCAGGTGCCAACCAAGTTAGCCTCGCTGCCCCTCCCCACCTTACAAAAGAGACAGAGGCCTGGGCGCTTTAAAAACAGCTCATATATGTCTCAAGAGAGACAGAGACAAAAACAGAGATAGAGTCTGCCAAAAATGTACACATCAGGAAAAGGAAAACTTACATAAATAGTTTTAATATAAATACAGTTAGTGTTGAGACATCAAGAGATGAGTACAAACTACCTTTGGCCTCTACAGTTACAGGAGATGCTCGAAGCGGTGGCCACAGGCCTCCAGGCATCCGTGAGCACAGTGCACTACTAATGCTCGGGCACCATTCTTTGGCGGACTCTGTATATCCGTGGGTTTTTCCTCCCTCTCGCTCACTGTTTCCCTTTACTTAATTGCTAACTGACTCTTGAATGTAAAGTTCTCTTAACCAACCCATAAATTCTCTTGACAGAACAAAGGACAATCACACGGAGTTCACAGAGGCACAAAGATGAGGGTACCTGGGGTGGGGGACCCGAGGGCCTGTAGTGGTCAGCCACGCTGTTCCAAGAAGAGCTGAGGCCACGAGGCCTCAGGACCTCCATCTTTCCAGAGCCCCCTACTCTGATGCGTTCAGGGGAACTCTCCTCCTTTTTCCCCCTTTCCAGTAGAGTGTCCAATAAAACATTAGAACTCTCCTTTTATTTTTTTTCTTTTGGTACCAGGGATCAAACTCACAACCTCATGCCTGCCAGCATGCACTTATGCTTACGCCGCTGAGCGCTGAGCTAAATCCCTGACCCAAGCTCTGCTTTTTTTATTGGTATAAAGTTTATAATCCGGGAGACCCACCCCCATAGCAGGGCACCATGGCTCATCACGTCCCAGAGCCCCAGAGCTGCAGGCAGTGCCTGGCCCCCAAATGCCACCGTGGGGAAGAACCTGGTCAGATCCCTATCTGTATGCTTTGGAAGGCATCTGCTAGCATGTTTAAATCTCACAGAGGCCTGAGGCTGCAAGCACTGAGGTGTTAGAAAACAGATACAGAGAAACAGCTAAAATGCTGTTTCTTCCGCCACTGTCATAATTCTCTCAGTTTACAAAGTGATGAGAGAGAGAGAGAGAGAATATGCATCTCTTGGAAGGCAAGACTGGAGAGAAGGCCTTCTCTTAGTTAACCTTGGCACTGCTGATGTTTGAGGCCAGATTATTTTGTATCGGGGTGGCAGTAGGGGAGGCGGTCCTACATCCTATGCATTATAGCAACCTCCCTGGCCTCATCCACTCTGCACCAGTAACACCACTCACTTCCCAGTTAGGATAATCAAAAATATCTCCGGACATTGCCAAATAGGACCAGGCTCAAAATCAGCCCTATTAAGAACCACTGAGGTGGAACCTCCAGAACACTGAGAAATAACCTTCTCATGTGAATATGGTACCCAGGTACGGTACTCTGTTATAGCAGCCGAAATGCACCAAGACAGCATTTTCTCACCTTCCCATTCTTTCCATCATTTGAGTTCTTGCTACTTACCATGAAGGGGCTCGGTTTCGAGGACAGAGGTTTGGATAACCAGAGGTCCACTGAGCTAACCGGAACCCAGAGCTCTTCTGAAAGAAGATGCAGGGCCTGGAGCCTGATAGAGGTCAGGTAAGCCAACGCCCTGTGGGAAATGCTCACGCGAAGTGGGCAGAGGGACTGAGAATGAAGGATTTGAAGAAGGCCCATAGAAAGGCAACCACAAGTCCAGCATGCTAGAGCAAGACCTAAAACATAACCTGAGAATAAATTCATTTTAATGAATTCATGACTGAAAATTACGGATTAATTCAGAAAGTCACAATAATCCTCAATACCACAGCTTACACTGTCCCATGGCTCTAATAAAATGAAGGCTTATTTTACAAATCAAATGCATGTATTAAAAATTCAGATGGTGGCAATCAATATTTTTCTGCTTGTGCTAAATTCATCTAATTTTCTGTAATAAATAGCATTTGAAGATGATTATCGGTAAATTAACAGAATAGGCAGTTGAAGCACTTCTTGTGGCGTGTTTGCTAAATTAGGGAGCTTGTTACAGAAAACACGAGGCACTGGTGGATCCCAGCCACTGTGAAGTCACTGTCTCCTCACTGAGTGACGTGAAGGTACAGTCTCGATGGCCTGACAGCAAAACAGTAAGAGCCACTCGGCAAATTAGGAAACATGAGAAATATCTCCTTTATTATTATGTCTTAAACAAACCGGCCAGCTTTGCTTTTTTCCTATGCACCGAATCTAAGCTCAGGATTGACGCTGGCCAAGCCAACCAGATATTAGTTCCCAGGACAGCTGAGCTGTGCCTTGTCACAGTGGTCACAGGAGGCCCTAGAGCCTGGCACCAGAGAAAGCCCTTGGTTCTCACCCACTTTCAAGCCACCCACCAATTCTGAGACCATTCCCCCCCTGCTAAGGATGGCCAGCGTCCATTCCTTGCTGGCAACTGAAATTTTTGGCTGAGACACAAATAACCAGAGGAAATAGATAAACTGTGTATTAACTAGGTTTTTCAATCAAGTTTTCCATTAGGTTCTCCATGTAAGATAAGAGAAGCTTGCTCTTAAAAATATGGGGGAAGGCAATGAGCAGCTATTTAGCTTTGATAAATGTAGGGAGTGTGGTTCGGAAGGCATCTGTCTCTGACTGAAATGAGAACGGAAAGAACTATGACCAGAGAAGAGGTGAGAGAGGGCAGTCGAGCCATTTACCAGAACACTTGAAATGAAGTCGTTAGCCAACAAACAAAGGACAGACATGCTGCTTGGGTTGGTGTCATTACTTGAGGGGCCCTATTTAAAGGTTAGGATGAATGACAGCTCTTTAGGGCTGTTGGGAATCAAGGCGCATGCCTTTCTGGTCACGTCCGTCTGGTTCTGATTGGGCTCCTGAGAGATCTCCCATTGCAGGGTGCCCACAGCTGTGGTGACAGGTCACAGTGCTTTTGTTCAAAGAAGGGACAAATCATGAGCCCAGGAACACTGATAAAATCTCCAGCAAATGCCCAGGCTTTCAAGCATTTGAAAACGCGTGTCACCTATTAAAGGATATTCACTCAGTCATTTCATTCTCTATGAGGTAGTTGTAGAACCAACCTCCAGGATGACCCTAATGTCTCTTCCATCCTGGACTTTCTGCCATACTAGAGCAAACTCCCTCCTCAAGTCGGGGGGACAGGGCTGGCCAGCGTACAGAGCTGTTGTGGGATATTGCAGAAATGATTAAATATAACTTTGAAGACTACGTCATAACAGACAGTGCAGGTTCCTCTTTGCTCTCGCATGGATCACTGGCTTTGGAGGAAGCCAGCTGCCGTGTGATGAGCACCTTTATATTTGGCCCACATGGTGAGGAACTGAGATTTTTGCCAAAATGTGACATAGACATGGCACCCTGGAATCTTTCAGCCCCAAACCAGCTTTCCGAGGTGAGACACAGCCAGAACACCCAGCTAAGCCACTTCCAGAGTCCAGATCAACAGAGACTACTGCTGTGAGAACAGAGGAGGAAGAGGAAAACATTTCACCAGAGTCTAACTCAAAATAGAAAATCAAAAAACAAACATCAGGGCTGGGGATACGCCTCAGGGGTAGAGCACTTGCCTAGCATGCATAAGGCCCTGAGTTCAATCCCCAGTGCCACAAAAAATAACGTAAAATAAAATAAAGTAAAATAAACATCAGCCATCACACAGTGAAGTTTGGCCCACTTCTGCTCATTACTACACCAAGTGCCTTACAAAAGCTTGTGCTGATCTAAACCTCAAACCCAGTACCTGAAGCTGATTGAATGGCTCCTTGGTTTTACCTTCTCTGAGGAATGTTTAGGCTCAATGTTTCTCCAGCACATAGGCCCTTACTCTCTCAGTGCACCAGAAGATAAAAAGAAAAGATTCTACACATAAAAAATGAGAAATTGCCATATCCTTTTTTTATTGCTTTTTTAATCAGTTACACAGATTAATGGGTCTCATTCCAGCAGATTTAGACATGCATACAACACACTTTGATCAGTTTTACTCTATTACCTTTCTTGCCCTGCCTTCACCCCAGTTTCACATTTTGGGTAGGGTTTCAATGCATATATTCTGTTCATGTGCATCCCCCCCCCATTACTGGCACTTACCCGCACCCCTGCCCTCCCTTTTAATTTTCCTCTTGTCTAATAACAATCTCTCCTGTTTTTTTGTTCTGATTCCACATATTAGGAGGGACATGGTGTTTGTCTTTGTGCTTCTGGCTTACTTCACAAAACACGATGGTCTCAAATCCACCCATTCTCCTGCAAATGACAGAATTTCATTCTTCCTTATGGCTGAATAACATTGTCTTTAGTCACTCATCTGTTAGTGGGCATTGCCATAGCTACATTAGCATCACTCATACACAACATGTAACACCTACAGTTTAAAAGAGGAAACATTGACTTTGGCTTGCAGTTTTGTAGGGGGTTCAGTCTATAGGAAGCTGGCTCCAATGCAGAGGGACATGGCAGGGAACAAGCATATCACAGCAGGGCAGTCAGGGAAAGGGCAGGAGCTAGACTCTTCCAGGCCACCCCCGCAGCGACCTGCCTCCTCCAACCAGGCTTCACCTCCCAGCTTCACATTTAGCTATAAACTCAGCAGTGCCCTAATCTAGTCACCTCCCAAAAGCCAAAAGCCATGTTTCCTTACTGAAAGACAGAAGTCTTCTTACTGTCTTTCAGTAAGGAAACCTGGCCAACCCAGGATAAATGGGAGACAGCAGATATATTTTTGCTTCTTCCACCTACTCCATGGGGCTGGGAGGGCCCTCTGTTTTCCGTAAGTCCACTCTGTGAAGGTTTATATAATGAAGTCTGGGTCTCATGTCCCTCAGTGAAATCACGAAAAAGTAGAGAACTACTATTAAAATGTGCCAGCCTGGCAGGCAGTGGATGTTCAAGGTGGTGCCCAAGGATTTTCACCTCCTAGCCACATCCAGGCGTAGTTAGTTCTCTCCTACATGAAGTGGAGCTGATCTATGTTACCCTCAGGACTTTAATGGTGGACTGGGACTTTCAAGGCTTCCGCACTGCTCTCTCTTGACTCTGCAGAGCCTGTTGCCATCGTGGGGACAAGCAAGCAGCCCTCCAGAGAGACCCCTGGGATGAAGAGCTGAGACCTGCAGTCAACAGCAAGCCAGACTGGCCAAGCATGCGAATAAGTGCTCTCGGGTGGATTCATCCAACCCTACTCAAATCTGCAGATGGTGTAGCCCCAGTCGACATTTTAACTCCAGTCTCACTGATGACCCTACGTCTGTGAGCCTGAATTACAACAGAGCTGTCCCGGAGTTCCTGACTCATAGACATTGTGAAAGGTAACAAAATTTATTGTCTTTTGAAGCTACTATTAGGGTAATTTGTTACACAGCAAGAGATAACTAAAACATCAAGGCAGAATTACCAAATGGCCCACTAATAAGACTGTTGGGGCCAGGAAGAGGTGAGCACAGCATATGTCCTGGTCCTCACCACCTGCCAACCGCATCACGGGAGGCAGCTGGGATGGTGATGGAACATAGCGATACTGAATCTACAGTGTTGAACACTACATTACAAACTTTGGGTGCCTGCTTGTTGTGCTCTCCTAGTGGCCAGATCCCAAAAGTGCAATAAAATGAGTTTTGGGGTCCCTGATGGTGAGGACAAAGGAAGGAAAGGAGTGCCAGGAAAAGCCCTAGCACAGTGGCACTGTCCTCGCCAAGCAACTAGAAGCCCTGGAAGTTTCTCCTCCTGTTTCCAGCCAGAACACCTGGCCTTTAAAGCCTCCCTCCCCTCAAGAGGAGCCCAGCCTCTGAAAAAAGCTGCAGTGAACCCAAACTCTCCCCTTGGCCAAACATCTCTAATGCCCTGCTGCTAGATCTGTTCCAGCCCCATGAACAAAGGTGCACACGCTCCCTCCGGGAGAAAAACGAAGCTCTTGTGAAACCCGGAAACACTTGGTCCTATAAAGGTGGGTTTGTGTGTGAAGAAAGTACACCCAACAGTAAAACATGTCTGATATAAGGAAATTAGGACAGAATCGTATTTGGCAATGGTCACTCCCTATCACTGAAGCCGTTTAACGTTTTGAACAAGCATCCTCGCAAACATTTGTTTTCAGTGTGGGTTTTGTGGGTGTGGGCAGGAATGGGAAGGAGCAGCAGAGACGGCAGCAAACTCGCTTCCAGTCACGGAGTGAGGGAAGGAAGGGTCCTTGCCAAGCACAAGCTGGCATCAGTCAGCTATTGGCAGATGGGGAACACGCTTCACCCACTGACCAGGTCCAACTCTGTGGACACATGACAGCTCATTTCTTTCCTGGGGAACATGAAAAGAGAATTCTCCCTTGCACTGGCAGGTACTGACACTTAGTGTAAGAAAGTTAAGTAACTTGCCCTGGATCTCACAGCTAGTTCGGGATTGAGCTGGGGTTTGCTCCTGGGTCTTTAACCCATGTTATTCCTAGCTACAGAGGGACACCAGTGGTGGAGCATGGATGACACAAGTGCCACAGTGATCACGCAGAGCCCTCTGTGTCAGCACATGAGTCAAGGCATCCCAGCAGCCACACGTCAGGTAATGGTTGTTTTTTCTAAACTAAAACCTCAGTATTCAGGTTCAATTACAGTGCTGACACTTTGGATTAATACATGGGTTTTAGCTTGCAGTTTGGGCACTCAGCCTCTAAAAGATTTGCCATCACTGGACTGGACTGTCTCATACTCAGGACAATGAGATGATGAGTGCAAAAGAAATCACTGGACCAATCATAAAGTGCTCATCAGAGAGTAAGGGCTGAATATTATTATTACTACCATTATTATTACTATCACAGTTAAGGGACTTGGACAGCATAAGGGCATAGCTTCTACCAAATGATAGCCCAAAGAATACCAGTGCTAGATACATGCACATGTTTATTACACATAGACAAGAGGAGAAAATGTAAGCAAAATATTGACAGACAAGTGGAAGCTAATGATAGATAAAAGGGACTGGTGTTCAGCAGACAGAGATCACCAGCCCACCTGTTCACTTCTACCCTTCTTGTGCTCGTGCCAAGATCTCAGCCATGTTTGCTGATTTCTGAGAGACAATGTTTCCCAGGTGAGTGTGAGCAAACTGGGTAGACAAGCCTTCTGGTAAAGACTGGACCTCAGTCAGTATTTTCTCTCAGTAGCATGTCTCAGCAAAGTACAAGGGCTTAGTTAAGCTGACAAGCCATTATCCAGAGATAATGGAGATTCTAAACATTGACCCTAGCTAATAAATTTATACATTGTCTTTATGGATTTAGGCCAAGTAACTACAATAGATTTCGATCTTGTTCTAGTTACCAAGTGTATTTAAGAAGAAGCCAAAGAGGGAGAATAGAACTGGACAAAGACTAGAACTGGAGAACCAGAAGGCCAGGTCCTCTGCACTGAGCCTCTTTTTCTCCGGGAATACATATTCTCTAGGCTGGTGAACTTGGACCCTCCCAGAGACCCATGTATTAATTCAAAGCCAAACTTTGGCCCTAGCACCTACACAGACTCTTCCAAAGAGTGAGAAAGAGACACAAACCAGATTTTCCCCCAAATTCTGCCTTCTGATTTAAGTGTGTGAAGCGTGTTTTCCAGTGCACTTAGCAAAATGGGATCCTGAAATATAATCTGAGGGTCACAGCCTCACAGAATTATTGGATTCCATGAGTCACATCTCACTTGTGTTTGCTCCCTGGGTGCCCAGCACAGAGGCAGTGAATGTTGGAGAATCCTACTACACTCTAAGGCCTGCCCGCACCCAGTCTTTCCAGGGTTACAGTCAAGTAATGTGATCCAATCCCTAAGAGAAATTTTTACAAGAAATCTGCCTTCTATTTGTGTTTCTTAAGGGAAGCCAGTTGAAATTCTTCAAGTACTCTCTATTCTTCTACCCAGTTTCCACCTCCTTTCTCTCCCTCTCTCCCTCTCTCCCTCTTTCTCCAGGTCATACATGACTAAAGCTCTGAGAATTGGCGTGGCAACCACAGAACTCATGGATAGGAGTAGCAAAGTGTGTCAAATGCAAAGGAGGCAATCAGGATAAAGACGATAACGAGCCAGAAAGGAAAAGTAAGAAACACTCAGCTCCAATAAGGCTGATGAAAGATCATTTATGGGTAGGTTGAGGAAGTGGTAGGGACATTGAATGTCAAGTCTCCAAAGACACAGAGCCTGCCTCATGGTCTCCCAGCCCCCAGCAGCATGACGAATTCTCTGCGTCCTCCAGGGTGTATCCAACCTCCCTGGGAAGACCTCTGGAATCAGAGCACCCAGATAACATGAAATTTTATCAATTTATTCTCCCCTGAACCCTAAAACAGGAAGGGTACATGAGACTGGGTCTGGAGTTAGAATCTTAAACCAAAGCTAAACACACGAACCTCTCCAAATACACGAGAGTCACCATACAGAGAAGATTAAGGTGCAAGGGAAAGAAGAAAGGAGTAGCAGGGAGGCGAGGGCCCTCCTCCTGAGTCAGAACCAAGGCCAGTGCCAGCACAGACAACTCCGCAGTGTGTTTTGAGTACAAATCACCCAGGTCCCCACCACCACCATCCAGCGTGACCTGCTGCCCTGAGACTCCAGCTTTTGGTTATTTTGCCATTTGGCTCCCACCATGAAAGACAAAGCTATTTTGAATGCCCACTCTATTTCCTTCTCTCCCAAATCACATCGTGCTCACCAAAGCCCTTTACTGGGAAATGGGCTTTATTTGTGGTGCATGAGAATCCCCATTAGATCACGTTAGAGACCATATTTTCCTAAATTCACCAGCACCGTGACATTCGTCCCTCGCCACTCTGACAAACAATCTGACACCATCCCCCCAGCTCTGGAAGCACCCTCTTCCTGCACACAGCCGAGGGCTGATTTTCCACACTCACATGTGCCCGTCAAGAAAGGCCACCTTCATCACGGCCCTGCGACTGCACCCATATGGCTCCCAGAAGCAGCAGGTAGCACACACCGGGTGGGGGGACCAGGGAATTTTTTTTTTTTTTGCCATTTCAAAAATTTATTTTAAAGAGGATAAAACAAAATAAAACCAATCAAAACAAACCAATGTAAGAGATATGGACCTAAAAACATTATGAAATCAATAATAGTTACCATAATGCCTTGTGATGTCTTCAAAATAGCTGTAGATAACTTCGGACATAGTGAAAATCAAACAGAACAGAATAGAAATAGAAACAATAAAAACAAAACAATGAATGCAATAAAGGACTTCAAAACAAGCCAATAGCAAATCCACAATTGCTACCATAATATGTCTTGTTATCTTTTTGAAATAGCTGCTCCTGCCATTGGATTTGACATAATCAAACAAAACAAAAGAGAATAAAACTCACCCAATGAGGGGCTGGAGATTTAGCTCAGCGGCATAAGCGTCTGCTTTAGAAGCGCGTGGTCATGAGTTCAATCCCCAGTACCAATTAAAAAAAAAAAAAAAAACTCACCCAACGAAACAAAGGAAATGATACAGGACCTCAAAACAAGACCATAGGGAATCAGCAATGGCTGCAACCCTCAGAAGGAGATCCCCCCGAGTGCCACCCTGCTTACTGCTATCTTCTGAACCCATGATCAGACCCCTGGCCCTAGACCTGCAAGGTCAGCGGAACACCAAAGCACCCCAGGCAGCCAATTGCATTTCACCTCCGTAGCTCTCATCACAGCTGTGTTTCTCCGGATAATCAAGGTTGCTTATGAAGGTGCCTGTGGGATGGTTCTTGTTTGCCAGTCGGCACGCCAGAAGGGGCTAGGTCTGGCTGTTCCGGTCTGGGGAAGGTTCACACATAGCACTGGGACCAGGGAATTTCAGTGCTTTTGAAACTCTAAGACTGCGCTGCCTTTTGGGCAGCCGCCCAACACCTCTAGCTGCTGCACGGAGGTGTTTCTCAAACAGCCGAACAGCTTCACGGAATGGTCCCGGGGCGACCTACTTTAACCGCATAGGGCTGCAGGTGGGGTTTATTCAGACATGAATAGTGGGCGCCCGGGGGCAAAGCCTTGGGAAAGGCAAGGCCTGCTGACAAAGCAGTGGGGTCTTTTTCTGTGGGTAGAAGTCAGGGGAGTTGAATGAGATATTGCATAGGAGAATGAAAACAGGGTTTACATTGATAAGAGAAAAAATACCACTGTGAGGTGGCGAATAGTGTCGGCATCTGTTAGGTGCTGGGTCCACGTCTATAGATGACCTGAAAATGGATTAGAGTTATACATGAAGAAGCTATTAAATGTAATCTCCCAGCGTGCCAAGCCTAGTTACATCCCAGCTCCCCATCACTGGCTGTGTGTCTTGCTTATCAGAACTCTCCTGACCTTGATTTCCTCATCTTAGAAATAATAATGCTCTCCTCACGGGTTAGGTGGGATTATGTATGGGCTCAGCACAGTGCCTCACAAATTAATAGGACTCCAATAAGAGGTGTTGTTAATTTTAGGAGAGTAACTTTTAATCCTGTCTAAGGTAGGCTCTGGGAAGGCTTATATCAGGAGAAATTCCAAGGAAGGAGACGGGCGAGGAGGCCGCTGGGTCCAGATGCGGACAAAATTCACAACACCTCTCTCGCCCTAAGGTGCTGGGATTTTCACACTCATTCTAATCAAACACTGGGATTTTCGCACTCATTCTAATCAAAAGGCTTAGAAGGAGAAGGGAAGTATCTCAGACGAACATTTATTAGAAGTGGAGGTTACCTTAGGAGGAAGGAAACACCAGTTACTAATGTCCATGTGTCGTGGACTCTAAGACACCTTGTTAATTAATGTACTACCAAAAAATCCCTAATTGGACAATGACACAACACTTTCCTAACATTTATAAAATTCATCCCAGTTGCAAATATGTTAAAAGGAGAGAATAAAAAGTGCAGTTGAGAATAAGTCAAGTATGATATTTGCCATGTTCTATAATGATGCATATTTGAAGCAGTTTCTGAGTTCAATCCCCACAATTTTAAATAGTTATAATGGAGTCCATTTAATGATGGGGGAACGGAGGCACCAAGCAGTGAAATAATTTGCCTAAGGTCCTACCACAAGTACACATTAAAGCTGGAATTTGGAACTGCCTGTCCATTGTCCAAGGAGTTTCCCATCCTGTTAGGCACAAAACACCTCAAACCCAAAGCAAGTGTTGAAGAGGCCAAGGAGAAGAACAGGAGTCAGCCCAAATTGCAGGGACAGAGTGAGAAGTGGCCGTCCACTTCAGGGAGGGCCTCCCAAACCCTGCAGCGTGGCAGGTACTATGCTTGCACTGAAGGAGGTGGCTCAGAGAAAGAGACAGACCTGGTCCCCGCCTTTACAGAGCCCAGGGCTGAGCAGGGGACTGGCAGCCAACCGGACCAGCCAGTGTGAAGATGTGTACAAGGCTGAGGTAGGAGGAAATTTGAGCCTAGTGCCAGGGGAGTGGACAGGACTTTCTACCAGAAGCAACTGGTCAGAGGCATGAGGAGCAGGCCAGGAGAAGGAAGGAAGTGGCACACAATAGGGGACACCAAGCACCCCATGTGCTCTTGTACTTTACCCAGCTTCCTTTGCTGTTTCCTTGGGACCATTTAGCCAGTTTATGTGCCACTCCTAGATTGAGTCACGTAAGGTCCAAATGCCTATTGTTCTTCTCTTCCTTTGCAGCAGTGACCTTGGATGGGGAGAAGTGACCACATGGAGAAAGACAACCCAATCCACATAGCACCTTGCAAGAGAGGGACATATACTTCCAGCATGTTAAGCGACTGAAATTTGGAGGTTACTTTATTGCCACCACATAATCTCCTTCATCCCAGCCAATCCAATAGAAGAGTGTTTCTTGCAGCAAGAAAAGTGCAAAGGCAAGAGAGTGCGT
The DNA here is from genome assembly GCA_004027295.1 of Dolichotis patagonum. Classification (NCBI taxonomy): domain Eukaryota; kingdom Metazoa; phylum Chordata; class Mammalia; order Rodentia; family Caviidae; genus Dolichotis; species Dolichotis patagonum. The sequence continues at coordinate 56,493 of PVJX010001200.1, read as the reverse complement.
GACATCACGGATAGATCCAAGGCGTTCCTCGGTGGAGCTAGGACACCAGGGGCAAGCGGCCCAGACATGAGGGCCAGGAGTGGCTTCCCTCGAGCCCACAGAGGGAGTCTGTGCTGCTCTGTTTTAGAGAATGGATTGGAAAGAGAGATAAACCAAGGGACAGATGCCGGGGTCTCAAAATTCTGAAAGTGACAATGAACTTGAACACGAAGAAGCAAGAGCAAGATGTACGACAGGGAATCCACCCAAACCTACTGGTTAAGGTCTAAGACAAGAGACTGCACCTCACCAAAGTTACCTTCAGCGTTTTGAGCTTGAAAGACCAGGATGATGGTGGCATCCTGAATGTGAACCGGAAAATCCAAAGAGAAACTGTGGGGACCACGGGTGGCTCTGACTTGGAACACAAGAGGCTGAGGTTCTAATGGTGTCTCAGCCAAGAGATTCATAAGAGCGGGGCTGGGGGTGCATGATCACCAGATACCCTCTGCCTGTTCCCAGACTGCACTTTCCTCCCACTTCTTTTCATTCACTGTAGGCTCCGCTAGCTATGTTCTCAGCTGGGTTTTCCTAGATGGTTTATAAAAACCAATTAATTGCCCTAATTCGCCTTTCAGCTTTTTCGGGAACGAGCTCCTGAGATACAATTAGACAATTGTCATTAAACCCATGGTGTAATTCCCTGGCAGCCATCAGCAACGCAATGCTGTGTTTTTCCTTTGTTGCTGCCGCCTGAGGTTGCTGTAGGGAACTATGAAAAAACAGAGGTAGAGAGGTGACAGAGTAAAGAAGAAACTCTTTCAAACCTCAGTGGCACCCTGGCAGTGTTTCCAAGAAAGGAACATGCTGGGGCCTTGAAGCGGTTTAAGATACCAGAGAAAGCCTCCCCCGGCTGGCAAGAGCTAATTAAACATTTAGGATTCTTGAGAGCTGATAGATAGCTTAACTGTAGTAATGGCAAGAGTATTTATAGCACCGAAATCAATAAATGCTACTGTCTTATTTACTTTTCTTGCATTGCTGAGATAAAATACCCAGTGCCCAAAGTTAAGAGAGCAAAAGTTTATTTAGCTCGTAGTTTGTAGAGGTTTCACTTCATAGTTAGCTCCGAGGCAGGGTGGCACATGGCAGAGGGGAAACCATTCTTGGCAGCAGAAGATACCAAAAGCAGCCAGAGATCCTAACAGCATCTTTCTGTTCCTTTTATATTGTATCTAGACTGCTAGGATTAGGGCAGTGCCAAGTCAGTCAGTGGACTGATTTAGCAATCCCACACCCTTAATTCCAGCATCACACTTTCTAGATTGTCACCTCTGAAAAAGCCTAAGGCTGTGTGGTGGATTAACTAATGGTCAACATGTAACACCCAGCTGAACTGAGTCAGCATGGTTCTGGGTGGGGGAGGCCCACCTGAAGATTGTTGCCAACAGGCTAAAAGCAGAACTTGAAGGTAAGATGATGTGCTGTGGATTCTCCTGGAGAAGCTTGTGCTGGTTTTCCTGATGTGAACTGAGCTGTTCTCAGTTTTGGAGGAGCTTGGGTCATCGCTGAGGATGGCTGTATTTTTGTAGGGGGGGAGCTCTGGTCTTTACCTTGAGCATTATTTCCTGCCCCCAGTGCAGGTCCCTCAGCCTACTAGCACAGATCCTTCATCCCACTGGTGCAGACTTTCTAGCTCCCACCACTGACCTTTGGACCTTCCCAGCACAGATCCTTGATACAGACTGGCATGAGACATTGCCATGGGCTCTAGGTCTTCAGCTGGACTTATAGAGGACATTGTCATGGGCTCTAGGTCTTCAGCTGGACTCATGCAGGACATTGTCATGGGATTCAGGCCCTTGGCTCTGGTATATGGATAGATCTATTGCATGGATCTCTAGTGCACAGAGAGATCTGTTGCACTCTTATGTATTTGGCTTTTTTGGTGAATATTATAAAATAATTCTATAAATTATGTGTCCTGTATTAAATCTATTCCCTTGTAAACCCTGACTACAATAGGCTACATGAGGCTTTGGCGGGACATCTAGAACTAAACCATGACAGCTACTAATCAAGGTTTCTTATGGAAGGAATGCATATTTGCCTTCTCATTGCTGAGACACAGTACCCTTAGGGGAGGAGAGATTTGATCTGGCTCACAGTTTCAGTCCATGATCATTTCCTCGGAAGGCAGGGACATCGTGGTGGAAGGGTATAGCAGAGCAAAGCTTAGTTCATGATGGAGAGGCATACCAGAAAGGAAGGGGCAAAGGACCAGATATAGACCCCAAAGCCATGTCTCTGTGATACACCCACACACACCTACAGGTGTGTTCCACCAATCGCTGGGGCGAAACCCAAAGCCAATCAAGTTGATGCCCCACCCCAACTGCCATGGAGAAGGAGCCTATTTTCCAGCACCTCACTGATTCATCCAAGGACTATATTCTGTGGCACTGGAGAACAAGAATCTCAGTACCTGGTTTCTTGCAGCTCTCGAATGGTAGTCTGAGACATCTGTGATACCTACCGTCCTTTATGTTCTAGGACCAACCCATCGAATTCTTCCAATTTTATCTCTCACACATATCTACATGATATGGGTCCTTACCCCCTTGGTCATACCCTTTTCTTCTCGTTCATTATGTCCTAGTCTTACCAAATGCTCTCCCAGCTAGGACTTGCCATACTCTGCCCCTCCTCCTAAAGCATTCTCCCCCACGTAATTAAGAGTGGCTGGAGACTTCTGGGAAACGGTAGATCAGTAATCAGCAATGAATCAACTTCTCCAAGATTTGAAATCCAGGCACTGGAAAATGACAACTCAGGGAAGAAAAGAAGGAAGGAAGGAGTCCCTGAGACCCAGAAAGGAAGGAAAAATTGGAGCCAAAAGAAAAAATAAAGAGACAAACCTCAATGTAGAAAAAGGAGGAGGTCATCTGCACTTTCTCTATGGTGTGAGAGAAGAGAATGGAATCTGCAAAGTCACAATGGGGTGAGTGACTCCAGAGACCGCCAGGAAGAGTCATGCCAGTGAATGTGCAGCAGTGGAAGCTGTGAGCTAAAACAGCTGGCGAGCAAGTGCAGCCCAAGAAACTGCCACACCCCTGGGTAGGGTGCCTGGGCAGATGCTAGTTTAGGGAGCGATAACTCAACTGGAGACTCAGAGAAACCATGGTGTGGCTTCATCTCAGGGCACCCCATGTTGAAATCTCACAGTCCCTGGATAAGAGACGATTGCAGGAGACGTCCAAGATTAGGGAGCCATGGTCACACTAACAAGCCACACCTCGATTGATGTAGGCTGAATGACCCAGGCCACAGTCCCACAACCACAGACCAGGGTCACCTTAAACTTCTGTGGATCTGAGAGTATCAGAACCAGCACCCTGCCTTGATCCTTCTGAAGGCTTGCTGGGATTATTCGGCATGGAGCTGGTCTCTGATGACCACCTTTCTCTACCATCAAGAACAGAGTCACATCCTGAATTTGACACTACCACAGAACCATAGGCCCCAGAAGACAACCACAGACTCAAAATCCCAGAAAAAAATTTTTCCTTTGCTTTTGCTTTCAATTTTCTGTCTTTTTTTGTTGTTGTTCATTCATTGTTTTAATGTGTGTGTGAACATTGTTTTTAGTTGTTTTGTTCCTATATTTGGTTTTTCCTTCTTCCTTCCCTCCTGACTGCCTCAACAGGTTCTCAAAGCTTAGGTAATCTTCCCTCGTCCTTCACCCTTGCTTCTAATCTCTTTCATTTCTTTTATATCTCATTTTTTTCCCCTTTTCCATCGTCCATCTCTTTTCTCTTGTCCATTTTAAGTTTTCTCCCCTTATGGTAAAATTGCTCAGCTGAGTGGATGTTTATTTCATGTAATTTTCTGATTTGTCTTAGATCTTGTTATATAACTATAAATCACGTTCTATTAAAGGTGGCACATGAATAGTTATCACAGTTTGTCACTTTCTAGACTATGCTTGGTGCTAGTGTTAGTGCTAACTGTACTACTTTAGCCAAGGTAATATATTTGTAGTGGTAAAATGATCTTCCTTGTATCCCAATACCTAAATTGCTACAGGGGCGGGACATAAACAATACTATAGTCCAGTACCAGAGAACTGGTGGTAGGCCAAACAGAGTAATTCTTCATCCCTAATAAATTGAAGAGGCAGAATCTTGGGACAGACTCAAAAGTTAAATCCAGCTACACTTAGAAAACATCTCTGAAAAGTAGTCATTTCCTAAAAAGGTCTCCGTGCTACTAATAAAACTACCTACCATAGGCAATGCAGAAAGCCTCAATGCAGTGAGGGAACAGCAGGCATGTCAGGGAGAGAACAAGTCAGCGTCTCCCGAGATCCAGCCATGTTGGAACTTGGGCTGAGCAAGAAAGCAACGAGCCCTCCTTCCTGGTAAGCAGCAGTGCAAGCAAGCAGCAGGTGCGCCAGGGAGAGAACAAGTCAGTGTTTTTCATGAGCCTACTGGTGCACAAACTGTGAATCAAAAGTCCCATGTCGTCCCCTCCCCTCATTAGCAACTGGATGGTGTGGAGATCAGCCAGAGTTGATAGCAACTAAGGCACATAAAACAACTAGATGCTTGTATTGTTTGGTTGATTGTGCTGACCTGGGGCCAGAGGGCCGAGCATCTCTTGGGAGGATGACCACATGCAATATAGCAAATATGGGGGATCTCCTTCTGTCTTCTCTTTGAAGGCAAATATTTTTATCACTGTTTTGCTTTGTTCTGATTGTCTTGCTGTATTCAATATTCTTTTTTGATAGGTTTTATAATGTTCTGTTTTTGGTTTGATTTTGCTATACCTGATTGAATGGACAACTATTGTGAAGATAATGAGATCTACTATGGTACCTATTGCTGTTATCCCGGTATCCTGCTCTAAAGTTCTGTACCAATTTTACTGCATTGTCTCAGTTGACGTTGTTCTGTCTTGTTTTGTTGTATTTTACTATCTCCAAAATAAAAAAAGATACTAAAAAATCCTCAATTCAGAAAAAAAAATGAGAAAACATTCAAGGAAGATGCAATCCATAATCCTCAACTTGTCCAAGGCAAATCAAGGGAGCATTGAGGTGGAAGAAATAAAAAACATCACAGTTGAATTTCATGAGATGATGGCAGCAAAAGTAACAAAATAGGTCAATAAATCTCTTCATAAAAACAAAAACAGATAATTAAAAAGATGACTGCAATAATGAAGGAAATGATTAGCAAATCTAGAATACAGATTTCAAAAATAGAGGAGCTTAGAAAAGACATGGAAACCATGAATACCCAACATAGAAAAAAAACTGGATTCCATAAAAGATACTCAAATAGAAATCCAGGAGATTAAAAATTCTTTTTTCCAATATTTATTTGGGTAAAAATTCTACTGAAAATGTACACAGCAAAATCAACCAATGTGAAGACAGAGTATCAGATCCAGAAGACAGGGCTGTGGTTGGTGTTCATCAAGTGAAAGGAACCTAAAAATAAAGGAACCATGAAAAATCATCCAACAGCTGCTAGACAATGTAAAGAAGACCAATCTAAGATTAACTGGAATCAGCAAAGAATCAGAAGATAGCATAAAGAATATAAAAAGATGTTCACAGAAGTAACAGCAATAAATTTCCCAAGCATGGAAAAAGAACTTGAGATACAGATAAGTGAGCCATATAGTACTCCAAATAGTTATTATCAAAAAAAGGCATATAATAGTCAAAATTCAAGAAATTCAGCACAAGAACAGAATATTAAAAGCTTTTAGAGAAAAGAAACAAGTCACCTATACAGGAAAACCCATCAGAATCACACCAAACTTCTCAACACAAACCCTAAAGTCGTGGAGATTTTGAAGTGCTATATTTTAGAAGAATACAACCTCCAACCCAGATTGATGTACCCTGCAAAATTATCTTTCAAAATTGGAGAAGTAAGATGCTTCCATGATAAAGAATATCTGAAGAAATTTATGACCACCAAATTGGCACTCCAAAAATTTCTAAAAGGTATTCTAGAAAAACACAGTAAAGACAACAGTTCCAAGATCTCAATAAAATAAATCCACCAGGAAAGGAAAGCACTTAAACAAAAGGGAAAGGAAGGGAACCAATAACAGGAACATTATATGGCAAGGATAAGTCAATGTATAACAGTTATGGTCATTCAAGAGATGCAAATGAAAACAACACTGAGATTCCACCTCACTCCAGAAAGAATGGCTGCCATCAAGATATCAACCAATAACAAATGCTGGAGGAACTGTGGAGGAAGAGGAATCCTTCTCCACTGTTAGTGAGTATGCAGACTGGTGCAACCACTGTGGAAATAAGTGTGGAGATTCCTCTAAAAACCAGGACTAGAGGTCCCATTCGACCCAGCTATTCCCCTTCTGGGGCTCTTCTCAAAAGAATTAAAAATATCATACCACAGCAATATATGTGCACCCATGTTTATAGCAGCACAATTTGTAATAGCTAAATCTTGGAAACAACCAAAGTGCCCATTGACTGAGGAATGAATAAAAAAGATGTGGTATTTTTATACAATGGAGTACTGCTGGGCCATAAAGGATAAACTTGAGACTTTTATAGCTAAATGGTTACAACTTGAGACCATAACCATTAGTGAAATAAATAAGACACACATATGTAAACATCATATTGTCTCACTAGTATGAGAAGCTGAAAATAACAACAGATGCATATGTGTATACATCTAGATAGATAGAGATAGAGATACATAATAGTTAAGACAGTTATACTACTGATTTCTCTGAGTTCAATGAAGAGAAAGATTTTTACTGATATTTTTCAGACAATGTAAGCAGATGTCTTGTGCTTTGGGTGAATGATTTGGGGATTACAATGTGCAATGTATGTATCATTGTTGCCCCTGATTGATGTGTTTTGAAAATTTGTTTTAGTTTTTTCTTCTTCTTCTCTTTTTTCCTTGAAATAAAATGGATTTGAAAATATACATCTATATACACCAGTTATAACAATCAATATGAATGGTCTCAATTTCTAAGCAAAAGAAACAGATCAGAAAAATGAGTCAAGAAACAAGATACAACAATATGCTCCACACAATAACCACATTTAAGCCAGGCATGTTGGTACATGTAATCCCAGCATTCAGGAAGCTGAGTCAGGAGGATCACTAAGAGTTCCAGGACAGCCTGGGCTACATAATGAGTTCAAGGCCACCCTGAACTACATAGTGAGGTCCTGTCTCAAAAAAAATTAATTCAAAAAGAAATTCATAAACTTAAGGTCAAAGGTTGGAAAAAAAGTACTCCATAAAACAGGAACCCAGAAAATATTCAGGGTAGCTATTCTATTTGCACACAAAGTGGACTTCAAGCCAAGACTGATCAGAAGAAACAAAAAAGGTCACTACATACTTGTCAAGGGAACATTCCAAGAGGAAAAGGTAACAATCATAAATATATCTGCAACAAACACCAGTGCACCCAACTATATAAAACAAACCCTAATGGATATGAAAAGTCAGATGAGTACTAATACAATTGTAATGTGGGATCTCATACCCCACTGACACAAGTAAACAGATCAAATAGACAGAAAATCAACAATGAAATATCAGAACTAAGCCAAACCTTTGAACAAATGGACTGAGTAAATATCTAAAAAGTGTTCCACCCAGCAACAAAAGAATACACGTTCTCAGCAGCACATGAGACATTTTCCAAATAGACCACATACTAGCTCATAGTACATGCTTCAGTAAATACAGAGGAACTGAAATTATCCCATGCATATTATCAGATCATAGTACAATGACATTGGAAATCAGTGGCAAAAGAAACCACAAAAACTACTAAACACAAGGAAATTAAATAATAAACTCCTGAACAACCACTAAGTCACAGATGAAACTGAAGAAGAAATTAGACAGTTTCTACACTTAAACAATAGTGCCAATAACCCATACTGGAACTTATGAGATGCAATGAAAGTAATTAGGGAAATTTATAGCAGTGAATTTGCACATCAGAAAAACAGAACATATTGTTGAAACTAAAGCTTCTAGAAAAAGAAGAGCAGGTCAAGCCCAAAACTCATACAAGGGAGAAAATCATGAAGATCAGAGCAGAAATTAATGCAATTGAGACTAGAAAACAATACAAACAAATCATGAATCAAAGAGTTGGTTTTTTTGAAGATTAAATAAAATTAACAAATCTTCAGTCAACCTTATCAATAAAAGGAAAGAACAGATTCTAATCCATGCAATTAGGAATGAAAAAAGGTGAAATCACAATAGATACTACAGAAAGCCAGAAGCCCATCTATACCTACTTGGAGAAATTATATTCTAATAAGATGGAAAACTCAAAAGAAATGAAGAGATTCCTAGATACATATGCATTGCCAAAGCTGAATCAAGAAGATATAAAAATTCTGAATAAACCAATATCAGTCAATGACATTGAAGATGTAATTGAAACCTACAAACAGTGAAAAGCCTAGTCCCTTGCAGATTTACTGCTGAATTCTATAAGAAATTTAGAGAATACCTAGTACTGCTACTTCTGAAACTAATAAAATTGAAAAGGAAGCAATAACCCAAATTTATTCCTGAAAGTAAGCATTACCAAAACTAGAGAGGGACCCAACTAAGACAGAGAACTACAGATCTCTCTCATGAATGTAGATTTTTAAAAATCCTCAGTAAGATACTGGCAAACAGAATTCACCAAATCATCAAGAAGATTATAAATCATGACCAAGTAGGATTCATCCCAGGGATGCAGGAATGATTCAATATTGTAATATTAACAGAGCCAAAGACAAAAACCATATGGTCAACTCAATAGATGCATAAAAAGCATTTGATAAAGTCCAATACTCATTTATGATAAAACTCTACAGAACATTGGAATAGATGGTCTTTATCTCAATCTGATTAGAAGCCATCTATAACAAACCAACAGCCAACATCACACTAAATGGACAAAAACTAAAAGCTTTCACTCTAAAATCAGGAAGAAGACAAAGATATTCACTACCACCACTCTTGTTCAGTATAATTCTGGAAACACTAGCCAGAGCAATAAAACAAGAGAAAGAAAGAAATAAAACAAACGTGGATAGGAAATGAAGAAGTTAAATTATCATTATTCACAGATAACATGACACTCTACATAGAAGACCCCCAAAACCCCACCAAAAGCCTTCTAGATTTAACAGCCAAATTCAGTAGCATAGGTGGATACAAAGTCAACACTCAACAATTAATAACAGTTTTTACATGAGTAAGAAAATCACTGAGAGAGAAATTAAAGAAACAACACTTTTCACAATAGCATTCAAAAATGCAGTATCTATGAATCAATCTAATGAAGGGAGTAAAAGACCTCTACATGGAAAACTACAGCACTCTGAAAAAGGAGATTGAAGAGCATATCAGAAAATGGAAAGGTATCCCTTGCTTTTTGGTAGGAAGAACCAATATAGTGAAAATGGCCATACTTCCAAAGTTGTTATAAAGATTTAATGCAATCCTGATCTAAATTCTAACAGCATATCTTACAGAATTAGAGGAAACGATCTTAAAGTTCATATGGAACCAGATGACACCTGGAATAGCAGAGGAAATTCTGGACACAAAGGCACAGAGGGGCATCACAATCACCAGCTGGAAGTTATACTACAAAGCTACTATGACAAAAGCATCATGGAACTGGCAAAGAAAAAGAAGGCCTGAGGATCAGTGGAATAGAGTAGAAGATACAGAAACAACTCCAGACACACTCAGCTACCCTGCTGTTGACACAGGAGACAAACATTTCTCTGCTAGAAGTGGGGGAAATGTTCCTTGTTGGGTTGGTGGTCAACAGCCACGTGGAAGGGCCCACACAGCGAGGAAGCATGATCACAGCCTCTGGGACCTGAGGGTGACCTGCAGCCAGGAGCCAGCAGACATGTGGGGCCCTCAGTCACACACTGCAAAGAAATGTCAATGACTTTGATCATACATGGATGAACTCGGAAGCGAATCTTCCTTGTTGGCCTTCCAGACAATGCAAGGTAAATTACTGCATTGATCACAGCCTTGAGGAATGCTGAGCAGAAAACCCAAGGGCAACCTGCTTGGATACCTCACCCACTGATGCCAACAGGGAATAAGTGTTCGTTGTTTTAAACGATGAAGAATGTGATTGGTTATGAAGCAACAGATACCTCATCCAGGCAGTCACATGAGCTGGTCCTTGGGAAGAGTGGGAAAGAAAGAACAGACTCATCACTAGACACTCATCGTCAGCCACCTTTTGTAATGCTCTGCTTGTGGCAGTTATGCGTCATCGATGCCACCAGATGAAACCTTTCGGGTAGTCCAGGAGTACACTCGGTCAGTCATCAACTTACCAGGCACTTACTGTGTGCCAGGCCCTACGTGAGCACTAAGGATCCAGATGGCTGTAACATGTTCCTTCGTTAAGGAGCGTACAGACCAGAGGGGCAGAGGGCACAGAGAAAACACAAGCCACTCCTTCACTAGCACATGTTTATAGAAGGCTGTCAGTGCAGCAGGCACTGGGCTCAGCACTATGACCAAGAAAGATAAAGGCCTTCTCAGTCTGAGGCAGCCCTCAGATTGAGGAATCTCAAATGGTACACTGAAGCCAGCTCATGCCAGCTCACAAGTACCAGCTGTTAAAGTCTTAGGAATTTTGTGAGACGTTGCAATTTCTTGTGTTAAACATGGACATTATTAAAAGTTAAATTATTTAGACGTACAAGTAAACAAATTTTATTTTTAAAAATGATTTCAAAAATACACAAAACCCATGAGTTCCCCATTATTTGCCCACGTTTGCTGTCCCTGAGACTCTGAAAGGTACTTCTGTGTGTAATGTCGGTGTGATAGAACCCAGCGCCCCCTCGGCCTTGGAAATGGCAGTTTTGCACCCTGAGGCAGCAAGTCCTCCTGAAAAGAAGAGGGCAGTGGACTCCAGGGCCCATTGAGAAAGACACCAGCTCCTCCTCGCTCTCTATTCCCTGGCTGCCCCAAGGTGAGCTGTTTTTCCCTGCTTCCGCTCTGATGCTCTGCCTCCCTCAGCCTACAGCAGTGGCCGAGCTGACCATGGCTGGAAACTCGGAAGCTGTGAGCCTGAATCAGTCTGCCTGCCTTTATTTTCCTCAGGTATTTTGTCACCATGACAGCAAGCGAACTTGGGTGCAAATTAAGCATCATGGCAATGAAATGGGACATCTTTCAGATCTCACTGGGGATGGAGTATGTCCTCCAACTAGAAGGAAACAAATTTTTCATTCTTTTCACAAATCTGTATTGCGTTTCTATTACAGTAGTCCACATGAATTCACGGAAAATACATTCCAAGACCCTCAGTGGATGCCTTAAATCACAGATAGTACCAATTCATGTGTATAGTATTCTTTTCCTACACATATACACCTATGATAAAGTTTAACTTATAAAGAAGGCACAATAAAAGATAATAATGATAACTAGTACAACCACTATGGGAAGTCCTCAAAATATAAAAATAGAAATTCTATTCAACCCAGCTTTTCCTCAAAAGTCTTCCTGAAAGAGTTAAAAACAGCCTACTACAATTATCCCTGTATACGCATATTTATAGCAACACCATTCACAATAGTTAAATCTTCAAAGCAGCTTACATAACCATCAAAAGATAAATGATAAATAAAATGGTATTTATACAAAAGAGACTACTACTGTAATGTGAAAAAGGATAAACTGGAATCATTTGTAAGAAAATAGACACACCTTGAATCCCTAATGTTAAATGAAGTAAATCAGACAACATAAGCTTAAACATCACATGTGTCATGGTTTATGTCAGTGGCCCCCAAGCCTCATGCAATTATGGATGTGACCAATCTAGCATTTGTGATTGGTTCATTGTCTACTGCTCAAATTGGTGGTATGAGTGCTACATCCACCCAGCGGTGGAGCCAGCATAAAGTGTACCAGCAGGAAAAAGGTGTGTCTCTCTTGCCAGGTTCCACCTTGCTGTTTGCAGCTGTCATGAACTGTGGCCCCGCCATGCCACCCTGCCTTGGAGCCAGTAAGTATGGACTGAAACTTCCACAATTCCAAGAAAAAAAACTTTTCCTTCTTTCATGTTAGGTATAGGGTACTTTGTCTCAGCAACAAGAGTAAAAAGTAACTAAGACAGAGAAAGTGGTACCAGAGGAGTGGGGTCATTGTTGTAACTGCACCTGACCACGTGGTTCAAGAGCCTTTGGGAATGGCTTGTGGGAAGAGTTTGGAAAGGTTTGGAGGTGTTGCCTGAGTTCATAGAGCTGCAACAGCTTACACTGTTCTGTAGAGGAGATTCTGGTCAGAGCTCAGCAGACCAGAAGATTGATAGAAAGCCTGCCAGTAAAGACCAGGCTTGGGAAGTTTCTGCTAGGAAGAAGGACCACATTGGTTGTTGGACTCCAGACCATGTGTGTTATGGCTTGGCAGAAAGTTTGTCTGCATTTTTCTCATGTCCAGAGACTTTGCCTGAGACTGAGATTAAGGGCAGAGGACTGATTAACCTGGCAGAAGTAGTTTCAAGGCAGTCTAAAGTTGAGGTGGTGGTATGGCTACTATTGGGGGCTTTTAGCCAGATTTAAGTTGCAAATCAAGAGCAAAGATCCCAGCAGGATAATTTAAAATGCTGTGAGTTTGGCCAGAAAGCTTTAGACTATAAAGATAGAGCTGAGATTTCAATTGCTGAGAAGAAACAGAGAAATAAAACAGATAGCCTCAAGGCATCCCAGGAAGCAGTGGGTCTCCATCTTTTGCAGCCTCAAAACTGCAAAAGTGAAAGAGTTTGCTCAGAGGAGAAAGCTGCAGAGCAGCATTCTCCAGAATGGCAGTGGAGTCCACATGAGGTTCCAAAATGGCAGCAACCATGTGAGGTTCCAAAATGGTGACAGCCATATGAGGTTCTAAAATGGCAGCAGCTGTACCAGGTTCCAGAATAGTGGTGACATAGAGAAGCTTTTCCTCACAATCAGGTTCACAGAGCCCAGCAATACAGGCACTTGACCCCTACAGCCAAGAGAGAGGAAAGCCTGGCTACTGCTCCAGCTGGCAGCAGACCTTGGCAGTATCCACATGGTACTGATTTTAGGTGCAAGGAAAATACACAAATTCTGAAGGTCAGACAGCTTCCACCCCAATTACAAAAGGCCTAGCAGGCCCTTGAGAGAGCAATATGTAAAGAGATAAGGGTGGGGCCAAAGGTGCAGTGGAGACCTCAGAAGTTTGAAAAATCCAGGAACGTGGATCATCGAAGGAAAGCTGCAAATATCGAACAGAGGGGGCTTAAGAGAGAAGCTGCAGGAGCTGAAATCCCTGGACGTGCCGTGGGGGTGGAATCACCCAAGCCTTTTGGAGCTTGCAACCAGATTGCTTCAAATGCTGAGCATGGAACTCTAGGACTTAATGTTCATCCTACTGGATGTTGGACTTGCTTTGTTTCCAATGCTTTGTATTCCCTGTTTGGAACTTTGGGAATGGTAATGTTTATCTCTTGCGCTTTGGAAATGTTTAACCTTGTGTCATTTGTACAGGGGGTTAGAGTTAAGAGTTTGCCATAGATCTCAGGAGAGACTTGGGACCTGGACTTTTCAGCAATGCTGAAATTGTTAGGACTTTGACAACTCTTGGAGATGGACTAAATGTCTTTTGTATAAAGGTTGTGCATGAGTCTTTGGGGACCAGGTGTGGGATGTCATGGTTTATGTCAGTGGCCTCCAAGCCTCATGCAGTTATGGGTGTGACCAATCTATCATTTGTGATTAGTTCGTTGTCTAGTACTCCGATTAGTGGTATGACTGCTACACCTGCCTACAGGTGGAGCCAGGATACGACGTATGGCGGGAAGAAGGTGTGTCTCCCTCTCTTGCTGGTTTCCACCTTGCTGTTTGCAGCTGCCATGAACTGCAGCCCTGCCATGCCACTCTGCCTTGGAGCCAACTGAGTATGGACTGAAACCTCCAAAATTGTAAGAAATAAACCTTTCCTTCTTTCAAGTTAGGCATCAGGTATTTTGTCTCAGCAATGAGAGCAAAAAGTAACTAAGACATATGATTTCTCTTACATGAAAAATCCAAAGCATAAATAAAGTTGAAAAACAAAATAAAGGGTAAATAATAGGAAACAGAGGTAGATGTTTTGCAAATGGAAAGGGACCAAGAGATGGAGGATGAGGTGAATAGGACATAAAAAGAATTAAGATGTGGCATGTACTTGTGCCAACTACCCACAACGAATGTATGTATTCTATACTGCAAACATGTACTAAGAAAAAAGAATAATTATGACAGCACACTATAATAAAAGTTATATACAAGTATAGTCTCTCTCACATCCACCCCTTTTTCTCTTTCTCAAAATAGGTTTCTGTTTAATATTTTCACATCAATGTTGAACAGAGATAATGGAAATCTCAGCAACAGACTCCATCAGCAGAGGACAGGGGACCACAGCTAGTCTCTGCATGGGAGACACAGCAAAAAAAAAGACCGACAGAGGAGACAGATGGCAGAGCACTCTGTAGTGTCCACCTCAGGCCCTGTCAGGAAACAGGTCTACTTTTAACTGTCACTGCATTCACAGGTCCCAGCCTGATTCTGGCCTGGGGAAGGTATTCATTAAATATTTTCTGATAAACAACTGGATGGATGAAGACCATAATGGTAGGTCAGACCTTGGTACCAGCTTCCTTTCCCACTCCAAGGCACCTAGAGACAACCAGGCTAAGACGCTCCCAAAGGGACTCCTAGTGCGCCATTTCTGAGGTATTCTGCCCTCAGCCTGTCCCTCAAACAAGACCAGCCAGCCACTCACAGCACAGCACTGGGAGGGAAATTCCAATCATCCTCAGGCACCTCTGCCCACCGTCACCCAGACCCCCATTGCAGAAGAGCAGATTCCAGCCAGCCCAGCTACTAAGAAGCCCCCAGTTTTAATTATTCACCATTGGAATGAAAAGACAATAGTTACGAATGCCAATCAAAAAGTTATGAGGTTGCTCCCCATATATTAAAAAGCAGTGGGGAGATGGGAGGAAGAGCTGCATCCAGTTCACATTCTGAGAATTTTTCTGCGTTATTAAACCTGAAGAACCTAGAAATACCTGGCTGCAGGGAAAGCAGGTGGAGAAGCCACATGGAGTATTATAACCTCACTTTGATGTTTATAAAGTAGACTCTGTTAACTAAAGCAAAAGGGAGACAGTGTCAAGAAGAAAATTTAAATACCATAATCCCCTCTGCAAGGAGCAGCTATTGTCGGTACCTGCTGTGTTTCTTGCAGGTTTTCACCAGTACGTTTGTTGGTTTTCTCATCATTAACAGATGCTATTTTAAAATCTATGAGTATGTGGAAGAGAAGAGATGCTGGGTCCTATTTCTGAAACATCACTAAGCTTCTCCACCGCCACTTTTAGCAGCCCCAGGAAGGATGAGCAGAGCTCTAAAATTATGGTTAGGGCTGAAGTAAACTGTGTGGATAGTACAGTTATCCAGACAATTGGAGGTTTACAGTGAAAATGGATTTGATGTAGAAATTTTTTTAAAATGAGATTTCTTATACCCATGGTATGGTAGAAAAGTCACATCAGTGAATGAATGGATAGGTGGATGGATGGGTGGGTGGATAGATGGGTGGGTGCTTGACAGGAAGGCAAGACAGAGAAAACAGAAAGGAGAAGAAAAGGGCAGAAAAGAAACACACATATGCTTGTGTATGCATAGAAAATTCTAGAAGATACTGTTATGCTTTGTTGATTTTCTCATCATTAACAGATGCTATTTTAAAATCTGTGAGTATGTGAAAAGAGAAGAGATGCTGGATCTTATTTCTGAAACATCACTAAACTTCTCCACCCCCACTTTTAGCAGCCCCAGAAAGGATGAGGAGAGCTCTTCGAGACGGACTAAATGTCTTTTGCATAAAGGGTGCACATAAGTCTTTGGGGGCCCAGGGGCAGGATGTTATGGTTTGTGTCTAGATGGTCTCCTCAAGCCTCACACAGTCATGGGGGGCTTCTAGAATTTGTGATTGATTATTGTCTAGAGCTGGGATTAGGGTGTGAGTGCTACACCCACCTAAGGAGGGTGTGGCCTACACACAATATAAGGGACAGAAAGAGTCTTCTCTGTGCTTCTCTTTTTGCTCTTGTTACAATTTAGGTAGATATTTCATGTAACTCTTCACCATTCCCAATATTTTTTCATGAACAAGCATTTTCTTAATAATTCTTAAGACAGCTGAAGTGATTTTCCCTCTTCCAATATAATGTACCATATGTCATGTTTTGGGGCAAAGGTAAATTCAGGAAATAGGGAGAACAGCTAGGGTGACCCAGGTGGGCCAGGTGCAATCACAGAGTCTCTAGGAGCAGAAGGAGAATTCCAGGGAGATGGAAGGAAGGAAGATTAGTAGAGAGATTTGCTGGCTTTGACGACAAAGAGGCCACAAGCCAGGGAGAGTATGTGGCCTCAAGAAACTGGAAAAGGCAAAGAAATGGTTTTCCTAGGAGCCTCCAAAAAGGACCATGGCTTTGAGTTCATCAAGATGTGAGACTCTGGGTGTGACTCAGCTCCCACACCGCCTGCACTGAGCAAACCCCTCACACTATGGCGCTCTGACTGGGCCGCCGTGAAGCAGGCCTTGGAGCCTCAAGCGTCCGTCCCAGCTGCCCCTCCAGCCCTGGCCCTGATGGAAACATTTCCCTCCCCACTCTTCCCTGCTGCTGTCAGGAAAGGACCCACACAGCAGCACTGCAGGAAGTGAATGGAGCAACGAATTATTAATGCTTGCAAGAGAAATCTTTAAGTCAATTAGTAGTCTATCCTTAACTGTGTCTCCCACGCCAAGGCACTGATTTTATTACGAAGCAGATCTGGACACAAGGCACATGCCACCACGCTGGGTTCCCTCAGGTAAAGAGGGTAAGGAAACCCTAAATTGTTGGTGGCTACTCAGAGATACTTTGTGCCTTCCTCCCTTGACTTGTAACACTTCCCTGTTTCTTTTTGTCTCAAGGCCCATGGATTGCCGTGAAAAATGTGGCAGACTCAATGCTGAAGATGCCACAAAGAAATCCCTGCCCCAGTCCTGGTCCAGCTGCTTCTCAAAGATTAGAACTAGAAAATTCAGCTTGTGAATATTCATTTCCTTGATGAAACAACCATCCTGCTTTTGGATGCCCAGAAGATCAAATATAGCCTGTGCAAGCCTCTGGGTGTCCCTGGCACACGTGAGTGTGCATGCCCGTGGCTGCTCACACTTAGATACACCTGCGCACATGTGCGTGCGTGGAGACCTGTGCTTAGATGCACACAGGTGGTCGGTCTTGCTTTGCCACTTGGTCTCAAATATGCCAGGGAAGGCTTTGCTCCTCTGTGCTTTTTCCTTTGAGTGGAGCAAACTAATTCAGAAACTGCCTCGGCTCCGGAGCATTCTCCAGGTGAGGCTGCCTGCTTGCCAGGACCCACCCTGGGCTCAACAAATAAAAAAAAGAATTTCATTTTAGGAAATGCTAGGACTTCACAGAACCCTCATATCTGATGTCTGGGTCTCTCGGAGAAGGGTATGTGTATGTGTGTGCGTGTGTGTATGTGTGTGTGTGTGTGTGTGTGTGCGTGTGTGTATATGTGTGTGTGTGTGTGCGTGTGTGCATGTGTGTATGTGTGTGTACTTTCCACTTGCTAGCTGTGTTACCATGGTAAATTACATAACCTCCTTGCCTCGGTTTCCCCATTTGGCTATGGATAATAGTTCTCCTTAGGATTTGCTGTCAGGATGAACTAAGGATTACACATATCTCTCGCTTAACAGAGCACTTCATAAATGCTGAATGCTATTATTCCTAGTTCCACACTCATCTGGCAAGGAACACACACACACACACGCACACCTTCAAGAGGAACTGCTCAAAATCCGGCTTTTCATTTCAAAGGCTATTTTCCCCTGTGGTTTTCAAAATACCTTGATGTCTGTTTCTTCTTTTAAGCCTCATAAAGCCTTGTGGAAGGGAGGCTGAAATGATCAGTCTCATTAAAGGAGAAAAGATACAGGTTCACACAGGTCCCAGTGCGTGCCTGCAGGCATCTCCAAACACTGCACACACTCACACAGAGAAGGGGTCTAAGCGCCCCGCTGTTTGGGAAGACAAAGAAAGATGGCACCTTGTGATATGCCATTAAGAGCAGCTATCGGGGAATCACACCTACAGCTTCTAATGATGCCAGGAAGTGCCTTCCTTTGTGTAACAATAAGCAAAAAGAGAAAGAGTCCAAACGGATGCACAGGAAGATGTCCTCTCTACCTCGGGGGAAGAAACAGACCAAGATAGTAACATCACCCCTGGGAGACGTCAACCTGATTATTTTTCCATCATTGTTCGGGGTTTTCAAAAATCTTCACAATGGGATCATGTTATTTTTATTCCTCAGTAAGGTAAACAAGCTCTTGCTGTTACCTGTGCAGTTATAGTTGGCTGGCAGCAGAGTGCTGGGTCCAGTGACTATAAAAAGGATGGGTGACTGTCCCCGCCTCCTCTCTGGCACTGGGTTAGCTCTTGCACCAAACACACTCCAGGGAAATGAACCAACCATCAAACATTAACCATCCACTTTCCAGATGCTTGCTCCAGCCACACCCCGTAGGCAGACTGGACGCTGACAGACACTGCTCGGTGTATTGCTGGCACCTGAGAGAGAAGAGAAGGTCTCCTGGCTCTTTCCACCAGCAAAGTCAAGTTCACTGATGACTCTTCACCCCTAAGATGTAGCCAAGACTACGGACCCAATTCATTAAGGCAATGCCCTTCCAAAGTACTCTTTCCCTCTGCAACCGCTGTGCAGTCTGGGGGTTATCGTAGAAGGGAAGGAGGCAGCCAGTGGCCAAGGGGACCAGCGGTTCCCCAGCAGTCAGGACATGCGGCAGGCTGCGTGCCGGGCAGCTGCTGCTAGACAGGATCTAGCACAAAGGCCAGCCCACCCCCACCCTGCGGACCTGCTCAGGTTGTGCTGCAATGGGGCCTCCGTGCTGGAAGGGAAATGGCGGCCACCCCTGCTCCAGCAGCAAACTTTTACAAGGCACGACGACCCCCCCCCCCAGGCTGTCCTGCCCTCCCTTCCTCCCCGGGCTGCACTGGAGCAGAGGAGGACACCAGGTCACACAGCTTGGCAGGGCAGTGTGGAATCACAGCTGAGGCCTCGGGACAGGGCAGCCTGTGTGGGCAGCACGGAGGGGCGTCCACATGGCCTTCGTTCCTTTCAGCCCAGGTCCTGTCCTCCTGACCAGGGCCTGGGGGTCCCAGCCTTCTGGGGTTCACACTAAAGTACTAGGGCTCAGAAAGCCACGCCCTAAAGAGGGCCACTTTGGCTGGCCGAGCTGAAAGACAGGTCCCTCTGCCTTCCCTAGGTTCTCTCCCAAGGCAAGGCAGAAGTTGTGTCGGAGTCACCCTAACTGACACTTAGGGCTGCTCCCCAAAGAGCACCCACAGTCTCCATCCCAGGGACCCTCTCCAATAACCAGGAAAGAGACAGGCTCGCCTGGGACTCCAGGACGGTCAGCAGCATAAGGAGCTGAGCTCTTGTGAGGTCCCCTCCTGCCTATGACTCGGTAGGCAACCAACCACTGATTCACTGAAAGTCAAGCACGATGACCCTTTCTCTCTCCTTCCCCGTCCCCCTCCCTCGGCTCTAATCTCTTAAGTCAGTGTCACGCAGCAGCTCAGACCCAGAACCTTTCACTTCTCTCCATCGCCCTCTGCCTTGACTGAGGGACTCCCCCACTTTCCCAGTCGGAGCTCAGTATCTTGCAGTGACCTTTGACCCCTCCTGTGCTGACCCTCCAGTCTGCCCTTTTCTGCACCCCTCGCCCAGCACCTCCAGCAGCTATTGCCTGTCCAGAGCTTCAGAGTAGGTGACGGTGCCACCTCGATTTGTTCTGCCTGCCCCACCTTTCCCCATGGCTTGGGAACAGGGCCAGCAGAAGTGTGGGTAGCTTCTGGTGTTTTTAGGAGAATGTGGTGTTCCACTCCTAAGCTACCTGGCACCCACCCTAGTCTCCATATGAGGCCAGAGCAGAGGTGTGGGACAGAGAGCAGCAGACCCAGCCCTGTCCTATGCCCCAACCAGGCTCCGGGCGAGACTTTATGGACTCATTTCCTCCAGGTGAGTGCTTAGCTTAAACTTCCTGCTTCCTGGTGAGACTGACCAGGCAGCAACGGAGGCAGAGCCTGGGAAGGGCCTGAGCAGCCGGCCCATGGCGAGCTCATGAGCCTCCCCGAGCTCTCTCT
Organism: Dolichotis patagonum; assembly: GCA_004027295.1. Classification (NCBI taxonomy): domain Eukaryota; kingdom Metazoa; phylum Chordata; class Mammalia; order Rodentia; family Caviidae; genus Dolichotis; species Dolichotis patagonum. Next base: position 36,171 of record PVJX010001200.1, on the reverse strand, counting down.
ACAGGCTGCCACATCCACAAGAGGTTCCAGGACGGCCCGGCCTCTCCGAGAACCAGGAGGCTGGACGCCACACAAGCAGCTGGGGCAGGTTACAGTTGGCTGGGTCAGGACCCAACGTGCCAGCAAGACCATCTCGCCTCCTCCATCAAAGCAGAGAAGCAGCAGCCTGAGCCCTCAGGTAGGTCTCTGCCAGCAAGGAAGGGAACATACTTTTGGGTCCCCATTATTGAAAGATGGAGGAGGGAGGGTAGGAAATGAGTACAGATTCTGAGCCACAAGGATAAAAGAAAAGGAATAAAGAAATCATATAATCAAAGCGAGTTCTAATATCAGACTGAGGAAGCCAAACAGATTTAATCTGAGAGGCCAAGCCTGAGCAATTGATAGTGGACTCAGATATGAAGGCTCTGGGGCTGGGCACAGGTTCAGGGCAAAGATCTGCTGTGATTGATTAGTTACGTCTGCCCTGGGCACAAGAAGGGCGTGTGGGAGAGGAGAGCCAGGGATTTGATAATCCATCCTGTAGGCTCTCTTCCTTAACAGGGCCTTTGGGCATCTACTTATTCACTCATCTTCTCATTCAGAAAGGTTTTCTGAGCATCAAGAACGAGTCACAAAAATATCCAAATGAATAAAGAAAGAAGACATGTTCTTTAGCTAGAAATCACATGTTCTCTGAAAATAATAACCTGAAAATTTATGACAGAGGTGCACAGTCTTGAGAGGTTTTCTAGATGGGTAATGTCCAGCTAGCACTTTCCTTTCATGAAGACTCATTTATTTCATCTGTAAAATGGGATGATAGTCTGAATATCCCCTACCAATCTCTGGAGTTCTTACTGTCGAGGCATCTATATGAACCACCAAAACACATAATATAGCACCTACTGTGTGTAGAGTGGTTTCAGTGCAACCCCTTTAACCTTCCTATCACCTCTGTGAGGCTAGAGCCCAGTATTACTCCTTCTCGACACATGCCGTTCACTCCACATCCGTGGCTAGAGGCAGGCAGCCTGGGTGCTGGAGTGTCTTTTCAGATGAATGACTGTGGAGCGTTAAGCATTTCCCACATGTCAGGTAAATGGGGCTGCAGTGATTAACAAGGGAACAAACACATATTTTTCAAACCAGAAAGCAAAACTTGCAGATTTTCAAACAGTCGTTCTTTCCTTTCTTTCTTTTTTTTGGTCCTTTTGAGGCAGGGTTTCACTATGTAGTAGTGTAGGCTGGCTTTGAACTCACTTTGTAGCTTAGGCTGGCCTCAGCCTCCAAGTACTGGGATCACAGACATGTGCCACCATACCAGCCTCGAAAGTATCATTTTCAGAGCAGTTCTTGTTTCTGTGTTTGTTTGTGACATGTAGCGTGGGGAGAGTCCGAGATTCCAGGCCAAGACTTCTCCAAGAAGGAGATTAAATTTGTAAAGGCTGGGACCTTACAGGCAGGGGAGCTAAGTTCTGGGCACAGTGGGCATCTAAAGGGGCACCCAGACCAGAGAGGGAAGGAGTTGTCGGGGAGGTGAGGTCTGCAAGTGTCACACGCAGGCCGTGCACAGCTGTAGGGCTCTGCCTTTGCCCAGTGTCGGGCTGGGCCGCTGACTATGAGCTGGGGTGCCTGCCGGCCAAGGGACTTGTGTCATTACTCAGTTCCCCGCTCTAACACAGGTCCAGCTGGTCACCAGCAGTTGCCTTCTAGCCAGAACTCTGGAGCCTGTAGGGTGCAGCCTAACTTCCCTGCTGACACAGGGGACCAGTGTGGCTCGGGCTGGTACACACCCTTTGCTTTTGAAGGTACTGGAAAGCAAGGTGAGAACTCCAGGTTTGCTCCCCAAGAGCACAGTCCCCAGCTGTTTTTGTAAATAAAGTTTTATTGGACCACATCCACACTGATTCATTCACATGCTGCCTATGAGTGAGTCGTTTTGACTGAGGCTCACAGGAACCCAAAATATGTATGATCTGGTCATTCAGAGAACACTGTCAACCTGGGCTCGAGAGCCATAGATAGAGCCAAGTGGTTAAGGGCCTGCAGGGACAGACCTCTGGGTCTCCCCTGAGCATCTCTCTTCCTCTTAGCAGTGCAACCTACCACTCTGGGCCTCAGTTTCCTCCATTTCCTCAGCAAGCTGTCATAGCATTCAACTGGTTAATCCAGAAATGTCCTGAAGTAGTCCTGGCACCAGGCATTTGTGGTCCTAGTCTAGGAAACAGTCCAGCAGGGGTCTGGGAGTAAACTCAGAATCCTTTACCTGTTCAGACCTTGCATTTCCTGTTGTATGGCCCTGCATGACCCAATTACACCACCACTGGTCAGAGGTGCAGAAAACCAATAAATAAAATTAGCACAGGGCATAATACATATAATGGGTTTATTTCCTCCCAAAATAACATCAACGGAACAAATTGCTCACACCTCCAGCCTTATTGTTTATGGGTTTCTTTGCTGTTTATCTCCCTCTGCACTGGTGGCATAATCGATAACTGCCCATGGATACCGGGGATTTACAAGAAGGACCATTTAGGGAATGAAAGGTGGCCCCTGGTGACTTTGATAAGCTCACCTAGGCCAAGGCCACATCACAGGCATTTGGGATGGCCTTGGGGCCGGCAGGAAAGTCCGGGAGGGGACAGCTGAGTCTGTGGGGGCTTGCACCTCTCCTGGTGAATGCAGTCTCTGCAGCACATGTGTCACCTTCAGGCTCACAGTCTGTTTCTTTTTCATGCTGATCAGGTCTCTCTGCGTCAGTCTCCTCTCTTTCCTCCTGAGTAGGTGCCCCTGTCCTGTCCCTGCCCCTGTCCAGTTCCCATGCCTCACACCCACACAGCGCAGACACCATCCCTTGCCACGAACCCGGTCCATACAGAGTTGGTGGCAGACAAAGGTGGAACAGAAAGAAGCCATGGAAGGACAGACAGTGCGCCCCCCCTTCGGAGAGCCTGCTCAGTAGGGACGAGGGCCAGCACTGGAATTTCCGGTGGAGGCTGGTTGAGGCTTGAGTCCGGCCCTGTCCTACGGACATCGTGATTTTGAAAGAAAATGTTGACGCGAAGTGAAGAGGTAGAGAGAGCAGCCCTGATTCCCTTCCTCCCAAGCTCCTTTTGTTGCAGAAAGCGAAGAAATGAGGGAGTCCAGTGGAGAAAAGGGAGGATTTATATGCAGGAATTTAGATGCACATTGATCCAACCAAACTCACATCCAAAGTGAGGGATGTTAGAACCAAGGAAGAGCTCTGGTTTTATACCTGTGGCTGAGGGGCTTGGTCTTCAGAAACTGGGGGAGTGGGGAGCAAGGGGAGAGAAGCAAGGCAAAGCAGTTAGTAGCAGCCTTGAAGTAAGACAGCCTTAGGACTCCTGCGAGAACAAGACCAGAGCGTGTGACTCTGAACACAGGACGTAGTTGCCAATCTTGTCCCAGAACAAGAAGTTACAGCTACAGGGGAGGCAGGACTTCGAGGCAGATTGTTTCCTTGGTCCTGCTTCACTTTCCCAAACAGCAAGTCACTTCCTTCAAACAGTGTTTGCTGCAAACAGTGGGTGTCACTGCATGCCATGTGCCCGCAAAGGGGCAGGGAAGAAGGGCCCTAAGGAGTTGGAGCGGAAGGTGGCCAAAGTCAGGGCCCACCACGAAGCAGGACAAGGCACCTCGAGGAGGGCACCTCACAGGGCCAGGTCGGGCGCCAGCTAGGCTCAGCCAGGGAAAATACTCATTTCCCCACCAAGCGCTCTGCTCAAGCCTCACAGCCTAGCGAGAGAGGGACTTCCTCTGCACATCTGGGGTGTGGGACAGCTGAGGTGAGAGGTCCTGGTACCGTCTCTGGAAACAGGAGGAAGGTGGCATCCTGGCTCCTGAAATGTCACAAGGGGAAGGAGGGTGGTTCAGTGTTAGGGCTCGCGCTGAGCATGCATGAGGTCCTGGGTTTAATTCCCAGTGCTGAAAGAGAGGAAGAAAAAGAAAGAAAGAAAGAGAGAGAGAAAGAAAGAAGAAAGAAAGAAAGAAAGAAAGAAAGAAGAAAGAAAGAAAGAAAGAAAGAAAGAAAGAAAGAAAGAAAGAAAGAAGAGAAAGAAAAGAGGGAGGGAAACCAACAAAGGAAAATGAAAAACAAAGGAAGGAAACAAAAGAGATGTTCCAGCTAAGCAAGTGGAAAGGCACTGTGGTGGCCCGGGGCTGGGAGGAAACAGCACCTGTGTGGGGCACCTGGGTGGTGCACCAGCAGAGAGCAGCAGGGGCAGGTAGGCCCTGCAAACGAGGAAGCCCTGAGGCGGACAGGCCAGGCTGGCAAGGCTTCAGAGGGCCTGGCCTGGCTGCCCCCGCCCTCTCCAGCACAGGGAGATAGCATTGCTCTCATTTTACAAGGGGAGAAACTGAGGCCCAGAGAGGGGCACCCAATAATACCCCCGTGTGTAAGCCAGGCCTGTGTCTGTCGGATCTCCAGATGTGTCCTCTGCGGCCTGATGCAAGACCAGCTCCACAGCCAGAGGCCCAGGGGTACGGCAGACCACAGGCTGTGCCTAACAGAAGGGACAGACTGTAGCAGCTGAGAAAGGGGAGCCAGGGAGCCCAGACTTCAAGACAGTGGAGCCAGCGCAGTGCCTCCAGGTGCCAAAGAGCTTCTCCCTCCCGGGTTCCATCCTACACGGGACTCTGATTGGCTTTCCTTGGGTCACATACTCACTTCAAAGCCAATCATGAGGACATGGCTCAGCTCTGACTGGCCAGCCAGGGTCAGGGGGTGTGCCTCCAGGTAGAGTCAGGGCAGGCCTCCGGGAGGAAAGAGTTTCTACACTGAGTCCTAGACGTGAGTAGCAGGCTCCAGGCACAGGAGCGGAGGACAAGGGGCCCCTGCAGAGGGCAGCTCACTCCCAGCCGTCTCCCACGCTGGGTGCCCACCCTGCCACCCGCAGAGCAGGAGAGCTTCACCACGACAGATCCACGCCAGGCTGTGTGGCCTCGAGCAACTTCTGGCCCTCTCCAAGCTCCAGCTTCCTCCTCTAGCTGGTGGCTTAATCACACTAACCTGAGAGGAGGCAAGCATCTAATTCATTCCGTCTCCGGACGTTTACGGGTCACTTTCTCAGTGCTCAGGGTAGCCTAGGCCTGCAGGACACAGGGCCTGAGGTGGAAGGGAAAGCGTTCAAACACAGGACTGAACAGCAGCCACAAACCCAGGAGAAGCCGTGGGCCCGGCAGGAGGTGGAATACAGCAGCTCACGAGGGGACTGTGCCCCGCCCCAACACCCGGCCTCAGCCTGGCCCAGAGGTAGAGCGCGCACTACCCTGGCCTTATCAGGACCTGGGAGCCAAGTCAGGCGGGAGCAGTAGGACCTTCCTCCTGCACTGTAACCTGAATAACAGGTTGTGACGGTCTCCCTCCCGCCACCGCACAAGAAGGAAAAGCTGTTTTCAGGGCTTGGTGGCTGTGGAGGCAGTCCTCGCCCCGCCCTGCGTACCTGCTGGACTCTCCCAGGCCAGCCCCAGACTCCTGCTCCACGGCACCGCACCTGCCAGGGAGAGCGGGCTGGGGACTTCAGGTGCCAGGTGGGTAGCTGGGACTGGGTCAGGAGGGACGTCAGGCTGGCCCTGCTCCTCCCCAAGCCCAGTCTAAAGCCCGAAGCCCAGCTGGGCGTGGGCATGACAGCAGGAGGCCAGCACTGCGCCCAGGTGTGTGCCCGCCTGCTGTGGCCCCAGCTGTCTCCCCCTTCGCCCAGTCCCAGTCCGATTGCTCTTGCTCTCGCCACCTCTCCATGCTTCTCCATTATTTTTCACCTGGCTCTTTCTCATTCTCCCCCATCTCCGCTCTCTGTGGCTCTCTGTGTGTCCCCCTGTCACTTCCCCCTGCCCCGTGGGGCCCTGGCCCTGGCGGATCCGCTCTGTCTGTTTGCACACACTCTGTGAGTAGCTCTGTCTGCCTGACGCTGGGCTGTTCCTCCAGCCTGGCTGGCCCCGATGACCCCGGCCCTCCACATGCTGGGAACCCCTAGAACATCCCTGCGTCTCACCCAGAGCCCTGCACTCCCGGGCCATCGGTCTCATCCCCAGCACAGTCAGAGGCTGATAGACTTTTGTCTGGAAAAAATAAAATTGGTAACCTGAATTTTAAGAAGTTAAAGTTTTACCAAACCTTGTCTGGTAACCACAGACTTGTAACCTGGGAGGAGGATCGAGCAGCCGGGAGCACAGCACGTTTACAATGCACAAGAGGAAATGTGGCTTTGCACTTGCTGTTGTTTAAATACGAAGGTGCCATGTGGCCTGAGTGTCTCCACATTGCGTGGCAAGGAGGGGAGGCTGAGACATCACAGGGCAGAGCGGGCAGGGACAGGAGGAGCCAGACCCAGTGCAGCTACAGCCAGCACCACCCTGCCCTCTGCTCAGACTGTGCAGACCTGCCGGGGCTTTCAAAGCTGCCCAGTCGCCGGCAACTACCCGCACGTGGGGTCAATGTGGGACAGAGGTGCGAAAAGGATGACCCTGGCCCTGTCCAGGACTCAAGAAGGAAATAAACTTCAACTTCTACTCCCCTGACTCAAGTGTACTGGCCATGAGACCCATAGGGAATTCAGGGTGTCAATAGCTGGAGCCCCGAATTCAAATTCCGGCTCCCACTTTTGCAAGTTGAATAACCTTGGATTAACCACCATGAGTCTTCCTCATTCCTAAAAGATAAATGGTAGATAATAGATAGATAGATAGATAGATAGATAGATAGATACAGAGATACAGATTACCTGGCACAAACCTGTTACATGAGTTCGGATTACTTTTCATTTTGGTACCTCAACAAAAATCACCTGAGCTTCTGCTCCCTGTGGTTTTACTGAGCTAGCTAGCTCAATATCTCTGTGCTACCTGGCTGGAGGAAAGAAGGAAGGAGTGGATGAATGGATAGATGGACAGATGGACATGTGGATGAGTGGATGGATAAGTAGATGGATAAGTGGGAAGATGAACAAATATATCTGAGAATGGATGGATGGATGGATGGATGAGTGAATAAATCAAATCATCTTAGTTTAAATTTAAAAGAGGAAAGGTTTATTTGGCTCACAGTTTGTAGAGGTTTCAGTCCACACTTGGCTGGCTCCATGGCAGGTGGCATGGCAGGGAGCATCACAGAGGTGAAATAGTGCACGGCAGGGCAGGCAGGAGGCAGCCAGCAGCAGCAGCCTACCTCTGCCTGTGATCCCTTCCAGGCTACCCACACTTTGGATGGTGCCACCCACACCCAGGGAGGGCCTCCCCATTACCACGCCCAGATCTATGCCAAACCAATCAGTGGGTGGATTTAGTAATCACACACCCTTGATCCCTGAATCGAGCACTTAATCCCAGCATCACATCCTATATCCAGCCACCTATGAAAAGCCCCACCTATGACCACATGAGGTTTTGGGGGACGTCTAGACACAGGCTATAACACTGTCCAGAAGACAGTGCCTTCCCGACTGTACCTTTCTCTGCCTAACAAACACATGGTGACTGACAGAAACCTCCAGAAGCATGAATGAAAGGCAGGTGAAAACAGAGGGAAAGAGGAAAGCTTCTCTCCCAGGTGGCAAGGACTCCGACTGAAAGGATTACGATCACTGCCTCTTTGTGCTCCTGTCTCTTTCCCCAGCCCCAAAGGCCCTGACCCTCAGCGTGCTCTGCCCTGTGCACACGCTCTGTGAGGAGCTGTGTGTGTCTGACCCCGGCTCCGGTTTCCGTGCTGAGGCTGACGGAGCTGCGAAGGAAGAGTTTCACTCTTGCTCGTGTTCGAGTGCCAGGAGCCACTTTCCAATTCAATGTTCTTCTCTCCTTAGGTTAACACCGACCCCAGCCACTCTTCAGCTGAACATGATGAGGGTATCAGGTAGGACCTGGTTCTGCGGTTCACAGTCGGGCTCTGAAGTTCATTTCGGAGTCACCTTCTGTTGGCGGGGTCTGTCCATCCTGGGCTCAGGTGCTTTGGTGTCTCTGTTCTCACAATGGCCCGGCCAGGACCCCAGGAAGAAACCAAACCAGGGGCAGCTGGAAGAGTGGAAGAGGCACTTTCTGCCTCCAGGCTGCCGGCTGGAGAGGCTTGGGTGCCACGGCCCCAGCTTTGACCCCCATCTTGGGAACACCAGGCCCTGGTCGGAAATTAGACACAAAATACTGACCTCGAGGAGGTCTAACCTAGCCTCCTCAAAGCTCAGGGCTGGGTACAAGTAAGGCAAAGGCCCCCTCTCCCTAACCGTCAGACTTCACTGCCTTTGCACGGACAGGGACACTGAGGCACCAAACATGAAATGCACGTACATACCACCCCTTCATTCCCAAACAGCCTTGAGGAGTCAGGAACACTGGTTTTGGAGTCAGCTTCCTTCTCTCTGGGTTCAGAGCCCTCTTTGGTCACTCATTAGCCCAGTGACCATGGGGAAGCAACTGCCTCGTGGTTCCCTCATTTGTCAAATGAGGGGAGTCTGTAGCATCGAGCACGTAGGCGAGTGTGGGATCAGTGGAGGCCTTGTGTTTAACGGCTCCTCACACAATGCCTGACACGACACGAGTGCCACAGGCCAGTGGGAACTGGGGTCTGAGGGCAGGTCTGGGCACCCAGAGCTGCGCTGAGGACTGAAGACACTCGGGGAGTCCACAGTGTGCCGGCTTTGAGAGGGAGGCGAGGGAAAGTGTGGGGGACCCCTCCGCCCCACCAAGTCACCTGAAAACCCACCTAACATCCCTCCCAACAAGCCATGGCCTCAGGGCCATGGGCATCGCCACGACCGCCCTGTGACTGACAGATGCCAGCCTGGGGAGGTCACACAGCACCACTGGCTGCCCCAGGCCTGGACATGGCCTTTCTGACTCCGCAGTCCTCGCCTCCTGGAGCCTGTCCCAGTCCTGCGGCTGTGGTCAGGGTGCTCCTCTAACAGCCTTAGCAAGGCACGGAGCCTCATCCCGAGAGTGTCCGAAGGGTGGAGCCAGGACCAGAGTTTAAACTCGCCCCACAGGTCTCCTCCGCCTCATTGCCCTCTTCCTCACCCTGCTAGCTGTGTGGCTTTTCCTCCGCAACTCCATCAGCCTCAACACGAAAAACATCCGTATGCCACGGTGGCTGGGTGAGTGGGGCTCACGGCCCGGTGGGCCGGGGGGTGGGGGGGGACACTGCCCTCCCTGTGTCCGGACAGCTCAGGAAACAGTCAGGTGTGGCAACCGGGCACCTGCCTGTGGAGCCTGTTTAGGAATTTCTTTCCTCGTTTGATCCCCTCCCTAGAGTGGGAGCTTTCCGGAGGTAAGGATTTCATTTGGTGAACACTCATCCCTCAAGCACGTGGCTCCAAGCAGGTGCCTGCTGAGCACTGCATGAATTTTTTTAATGGAAGAATGAATGGATGAGTGGGTGGGTGGAGAGATGGAGGAATGGATGGATGCAGATGGATGGGTGATGGATGGATGGGTGATGGATGGACGGATGGATGGATGGGATGACAAGTGGATGGATGGACAGACACATGGATGAACTGACAAACAACGGGCTGGATGGCTGCCAGCTGGCCGAAGTGTGTGACCTCATCTGCTCTGCCCAGGTGCCACACTGACCCACGGTGTGGCTGTGAGCTGGACCCGCCCAGGGTCTGTGGCAGGCTCACACATGTCCTGAGGAAGCAGAGGCTCGGGAAGATGTTAACAGCTCAGCCAGTGCCCCTTGGAGTTGTCAGGACCCCCCTGGGGTCGTAGGTTTCTCAGACTCCGATGCTTTCTGATCAAGAGAAGGAGGAAAGGGGTGGGATTTGTCCTCCTGGAAGAACAAGAACCATCTCCACTGACAGAGATCCTCGTAATCTGGGTGACGCAGGGCAGCTCGCAGCTCCTGAGCTCACCAGGAACCAGGCACCCCATCTTCAACACACACACCCCCAGTAGAAGGCCCTCGTCTTATCACACGGTTTCCTGTCAGCACCATGCCCAGTCCATGCCAGGATGATTTAGAAGTTTATGTGGACGCTTGATAGCCACCACATCCCCGGCCCACACAGCCGGAATGGCTTCTTAGCCCCTGCTCAGGGGCTGGGTCAGAGGAATGAACGGACTTGATTACAGCAGTCACGGAAGCAAAAGTGCGTTAGCACGACCCAGAGTGTCTCGAATGCAGGCAGCGTAGCCCAGGGGAAAGCTGACCACTAAAAGCCACAGGAGGACCATCCTGAAAGGGTGGCTTTTGCGTACCCTAGGGGTACACACCCCAGTTTCACTATTTAGGGTGTTCACCTTGAAGCACTACCCCGCCAATTTACTTTCGCTGTTGTTACATGGATAGATAATTGGTTTCCTTTGTAATCCATTTTATTTTATGTAGTTAATAACTTGTGACCTGAGGGGAAAAGAAATGCTAAGCGTCCCCAGGGAAGTGGTGATAAAAATCCTTCTTAGGGGAGTCCAAACTGCTGAGAGGGTCCGTGGCGTGCAAATCGGGAGGTGAAGGTTCCCAGCTCGTCTGGCAGATTGGGCAGGAGATCCTCAGAAGGAAGGGAGAGACCCAGCTCTGTTTTCATGCAACTGCCTGGCTGGGTCACATCATTGGGAGATCAGTGGGGCCTGGCTTCCCATGTGGCCAGATCCAGCAGCTGTCAGAAAGCCCCCAGAGCCTGTCTCCGGGTCCTCCAGCTCTGCTTCGTGCTTCTTCACCAATTAGACCCCACTTCCATGGGCAGCTTCCTCCCCCAGACGGGTGCAGTCGCCACCAGCTGTCCGGACACACGTCTCATGGCGTGGCTAAGCAGGGTACTCTGTCCCCCGACTTCCCAGACCAGGTAATACGTCAACCCAGGAAGGTAACCCAGGAAGGACTGTTGGCCCAGCCCGGGTCACTTGCTTCTCCTGAGGCCTTGGAGGCGGGGAGTAGCGACACCCTAGGACAGGTGTTCCCCCTAAAGACCAGACGGAAAGTGTGAATGTTCACGGGACCCACCAAAAAAGGAGGGCACCCCTGCTGGCCTTTCTGCACCCACTGTCCTCCAGGACGCTCTTCAGTATGGGGTCACAGCACAATCAGGACACCATGTAACACAGGATGTCTGGAGCAGTCCCAGGCCCCTAAGGGCCACTGCAGACAGTCAGCACTGTGGGCAGTCAGGAAAGAGACCCCAGCAGGGGCCAAGCCAACAACAGCAGTTCTATCCTTCCGTGGGGCCCAGAGCCGGGCCCCTTACAGGCCGACAGCACAGGGTCCACTCACAGCCCAGGGTGGGCGGCGGAGATGGACTCCACACGGGCATGGAGGCTCAGGGAGGTGGCACGCAGCACAGTATGAGTGAGGGACCAAACTCCAGGGGACCTCAGGGCCCGGACCAGCTGCTGCTGCTGGTTTCCTTCCTCCTCCTCCTCCTCCTCCTCTTCCTCTTCCTCTTTCTCATCCTGCTTTTCCACTTCCTCTTTCCCTCCTTCTTCTTCTTCCATTCTGGGGACTGAACCCAGGGACTGCTGAGCTACATCCTCAGCCCTTCATAGTATTTTTTATTTTGAGACCCTCTCAGTAAGTTTCCCAGCTTGGCCCTGGACTTACGACCCTCCTGCCCCAGCCTCCCCAAGTGCTGGGATTACAGGTGTGTGCCACCACACCAAGCCACCACTTCCTTGTAACATGAGTAGTGTGTGTCTGAATGTGTGCATACGTGTCTGGAGGTGCATGTGACAGTGTATACATGTGTGTTCTGCATATACCCATGCATAGGCATGTGTCTGTGTGTGCACGCACGTGTGCTCTGCATATGCACGTGTTGTGTGCATGGCTGTGCACGTGTTGTAACCATGTGACAGGGTGACAGCAGTGGTAAGCGAGGACCCCCTGAGGAGGTGGGTGCACCGCCAGTCCACTTTGAAGTTCCAGCCTGGCCCCTACCCGCTTCCTGCCAGGGATCAAAATGCTTCTCTCTAAACAGATTCTACCTTCTCTCCCTAGGCTTGGCCCGCAAGGAGATCCGTGAGTATCTACTTAGCCCCTATCTGTCCTAGAGCCAGATGTCCCAGCAGTGCTGCGGGTCCCAGAGAAATCTAGGAGTCTGCCCAGGGTCTGCCCAGCCCACTCCATGGCCAGTAGTGCCCTCTGGAGCCCTGTGGCAGGGGTGGTCCCAGCCGTTCACACGGGCAGGCTCTGGGTTTCCATGCCTCAGTGCAGACCGCGGGACACCCCTGCCTCCCCACTGCGCCCTGCCTGGCTGGGAGACCGTGGGTACCACTGCTGCAAGGGCCTCAGGCTGGGCTTCGCAGTAGAAAGTGTCAGATGCCGCAGGGACCTGAGACAGAAAAGAGGGGCACTGACCGCAGGGGATGGCAACGCCAGGTGTGCCGCTAGAGGAGGGTGAGGCTCTGGGTCCCAGGGTCAGCTGGGTCCGGGGGACGAGGGGGCGCCCTAGGCAGACGGACCCTGGGGCTCCCGTGGAGGGCGCGGTGGGATGGAGCCCTCGTGGTGAAGGAGTGCCGAGCACCTGTGGCCTTGGAAAAGGGCTTCCTCAGGTCCCGGGGACAGGAAGGTGACAGGGAGCAGGCACAGGGGCGATGGGAAGTACGTGACCATGCTTACTCCAGTCCACACAATGTGTTCGTGCTTCTCAGGCGTCTAGGGTCACCCACACACACACCCACGTGGGTGCTGTAGTTGTCTGCCCTCTGTAGTGACCACACTGAGGCCCACTGAGTTGAGGCCAGCTGGTCCAGGATCCCCACCCCATCTAATCCAGAGGCGAGGTCCTCAACGGCCCTTTGCACAAGGCCACACTGCCGGCCCCCTCTGTCCCCAGCCCTGGCTGAGGTCCCTCCCCGGCAGGAGCGGGGTCCTCCCCAGCCCAGTCCCCCCATCTTCAGCCACAGCCTGGTGGGGGTCATCACTCCCGCCAGGTCCCTCGAAGGAATGTCCTGAGACCCAGGAAGGGGCCGAGGCTGGGCATTGTGCTTGGGTTCCAGGACTGCCCGCTCTGTGCACCAGACCTGCCATGTCAGCCGCTCGTGTTCCTGGGTGATTTCACGAGGCAGTGAACAGGAAGTGCCTGCCACAGTGCCCAGCTCCCTGCAAGCCCCGGTCTCTGGGTTTGCCCACCCCACACCCCCACAGCCAGGCACCCGCTGCTTCCGCCTTCCTGGTCCTTGCCGAAACACACTCCGCAAAGGGGCACCAGCCAGGCTGACAGCGCCCCTGCACCCCAGCTCACAAAGAGCCCGTTGGGGCCAAACCTCCAGGCTGAGTTGGCAGCCCAGGGTCCGGCCCTGGTGCCGAGGAGATCCCTGCCTCACAGTGACTCTGGTCACCAGCTCCACCGCTGACCCCCAACTCGCTGAGCTGTGCAGGGACTGGCAAGGGAAACCCCGGAGTGACTGCAGGTGCTGGACGCACAGCCAGGGCCTGTGCTTGGAGGGATCGGTGGCCACTCGGTGGAGCAGAGCAGGCCGAGTCCCTTCCTCTCCTCCTGGGGGCCCCTTCCAAGGCTGCTGTGTTACTCCCCAGAGGCCCCAAAGTCCAAGTGTGGTCTCAGCAAGCCCTGCCCGACCAACTTCTTCGCCTTTAAAATCTGCAGTGGGGCCGCCAACGTCGTGGGCCCCTCTATGTGCTTTGAAAACCAAGTGTAAGTACTTGAGCACATCCGTGCTTCCTTTCTTACATTCATTCATTCATTCATGGAGACGGCCAGGCTGCGGGGGACTGGCCTCCGGAGCAGAGGCTCCTGTCCCAGGCTTCCTCTAACGTCACAAACCACGGCAAGTCCAGACAGCTTCAGGGCTGCCCCCTTGCTAAGTCCTTCTCATCTGGACATCCCGTCCTCCCGCCTGGCACCCCAGGATGTGAGGAAGAGGAAAGAGAGGCTCAGACAGGGTCACTGCCCAGCGGAAGCTGAAGTCAGGATGCGAACTCAGATCTGCAAAAAGCCAGGCTCCCTCCGCTAAGGGAAGGACTCAGGATGTCACAGGTGACACCACAGGGGTCAGTGAGACACAGCAGGCCCCAGGGCTTCTGCCTAGGTGCAGGAGAGACTGTACCTCTGATCCAACCTAGATAATAAAGGCCCGGGACAAGCTCTGCTACAAAAGCAGACAGGCTGGTGTTTAAGTCAGGATCCAGAACCTAGTACAATCTGCCTGGCCAAAGCAAGGAATGTGTTAGTTCCCACCCCTAAAAGTCTAGAGGGAGAGGGCTTCAGGACCAGCTGGATCCAGGGGGTTCAACGTTTAGCACCCAGGCTCCCTGCCACACCGTCCTCAGCTCTACTGTCCTCTGTCCACTGGCTTCATTTTTCTTTACTAAAAACAGACATCTCTTGTCTATGCTTGATGGAGGAAAGGCCACCAGCTGGTTTCACATATTAGCCCAGCCTAGTGCACCCTAGGAAAACAGCATTCCTCAGACTTGGCCCAGAAAGTCCCAAGACTGGGCCTCCTTCGCTGCTCCGGGTCACAGGGCTGGGCCTGGCCCTGTCAGTGGCCAGCAGCCCTGGAGGCTCAGCTTGGGCAGGCCCAGAAGGAAGTGGTCAGTCCCAGGAGGCAGCTGCAGTGCGAGTGGAGGGACACAGGCCTCCTGAGGACCAGCGGAAGACAGGGAGGGTGCCTTGCAAGGGGACCCGGCCACCCCAAGGCGGCAGCACCTTCTGGGTCCTCGTGGCTGCAGAGCCCCAGGTGGGAACCCCGCATGGCCATGAGCTGCTCCCCAGAGACCAGCACCACAGGCCTCCAGGAGCACAGGGACAGCCCCGGTCAGCATCCACGTCCCCCAGTGCTGCCCTGTGCCCCCGGGCCACTCACAGGCCCCATCGCCAAAGCAGCAAGTCCACCCCACACTCATGGCCGCGTCCATCTCACTCCCTCTCCACCTGCAGCCTCATGAGTCCCGTGAAGAACAACGTGGGCAGAGGCCTGAACATCGCCCTGGTGAACGGTGAGTGGCAAGGGAGGGCAAGGCCGGCTGAACCTCGAGGGCTGGACACCTGCTCAGTGGGGCACAGAGGCCCCCAAGACCCGGTCTGCCCACTGCGCAGACCAGGCCCAGCCACGCGCTCCCTTCCGGGGAGGATCCCTCCTCCTAGGAAGCAGCCACCGCGGCTTCAACCAAGACGCACAAAGCCCAGGCACAGCCTCCACACCACGGGGAGACGTGCCGAGTGCATGCCTTCATGTATTCACTCAACACATGCATTACAGCGGCTGCTGTGGGCCAGGCCCTGCAGGGCACCAGGGCCAGCTGCACCCTGAAGGACAGCCCCGGCTTCCCAGCCCTGAGGGTGGCACTGCGAGGGTGGCCAGGGAAGGCTTCCAGAAGGGACCGTGGCCAGCTGGGCCCCAAGGACAAGGGTGGTCGGTCCCAGAGACCTTGTCCCAGCTTGGAGTAGGGGCTGGGGCCGGGGCGCCATGGGAAGCCCCTGGTGACCACAACCCTGCCTCTCCTGCGGCCGAGCACAGAAGGCCCCGCGCTCTGCGGCCGCTTCGTCATCGTGTTCATGGGTTGTTCCGGAGCAGCAGCGGGGTGGCAGCACAGTCTGAGCGGTTTCTCGGAGGAACCCCTTCCTGGCTGAGCAGTTCAGAACCAGGGTCGCAGCAGTGCTTTGGCCGCGGAGTCCCCCAGGCCGCGATGACTAGGTAGATTTCCCGACAGCTGTCACACAGGAGGCTCCACAGAAAGCCTTGGCGGTGTAGTCCCACTGAGTGGCCAAGACCCGGGTCAGCCAGACCTGGGTTCAGAGCTAGCGGACCCCACTGCCTGTGTGACCTTGGCAAACGGCATAGCCTTCTTGAGTCTCTGTGACCTAGAAAATGCAGGTGCTGAGCACAGCTCAGGGCTAACCTGGCGACGAAGCCACAGGAAATCGCACCAGGAAGCGCCCTGTACATGCCAGTCCCTACCGTCACTGCTGAGAACTGCGTATCTTCTCGGCATTGTGAGGAGCAGGCAGGAGAGCCCACCTTTGGGTCTTCCCACCTGTGAGGTCACCTAGAGCCTTCTCAGGGCGTCGCCTACCTAGGCCGAGGCTGCAGCCCGCTAAGCAGCAGCTGAGCGCTGCAAGCTGGAGGCCGCGGCCCTCCCTGCAGGGGGAAGAACTGCGGCGGGAGGGCTCCCCGCACCCCTCCCGGCTGCCTCCCTCTGGCCGGGGCTCCAGGCCTTGACCGCTCTCGGCTTCCTGTGGAGCGAAGGGCAGGGCCCTGACCTCAGCTCGGGCCCCTGGTCACAGGCCGTGCCACGCCCAGCTCCACGCCGCCCTCCGGAGTAACCCTCGCACCTGTGTCCACGTCTGCCCTGACCTCTGTCCCCAGAAGTAGCCCTCGAAGCCTGAGCAGCAGCCCATTCCTTGCCTGAGAGCGGAAGTGTGGCCAGGGCCAGCCCACAGGGTCCTCCCTTCGCCCATAAACCCGGAATCTAGGCGAAGCTCTAAGAGCAGTCAGGGAGGCGCTGTCCTCCCGCGCCTGCCCGCAGAGCTGCGGCCAGCGCCGCGGTCAGGAGCACCGGGCTGTCATCCGCTCTGCAACACTCCCATCTAGTGGTCAAAAGGGAGAACTGCGACTTTCCTCCCAAACTGCAGGCTCCTGAGGAATTTGAATTTGTGCCTCCTCTCCCCCACAAAAGCAATTCAGATGACCCGATTCTAGGAAACCAAGTACCATGTCCCACTGCCAACCTCTTTCCCTTTAAAACTTGGAGATTTTCAATATAGGTGGGAATAGTGAGGGCGATTGTGTTGTTTTCATTACTCTTTCGCAGCCACAATATATTCGTATGCTTACTGTTTTAAGTCTACCGCTTGGGGCCCGGGATTTAGCTCAGTGGCTTAAGCGCCTGCCTGGCAAGCACGAGGCCGTGAGTTCAATCCCCGGTACCAAAAAAAAAAAAAAACAGTCTACCGCTTGGTAGATCCTGCAACCCGTTGCACACGTGCAAAACCCGAGGTGAGAAATGCTTCCTTTCCCATTAGCAGTCAGCAGGACAAGACGCAGAATCAACCCAGCCATTACTGGGCACCTTCTCTGGTCCTACACGTCCTTTGCAGGACCTGATTCCGTGCCACCCTATTCTATGCTTAGGCCTTAGACTGCTGAGTGGCTAAACTCAGCACAAAGACAAGCAGAATGCTTCACTCTGCGGGAAGTAACTGCTGCTCTCTCGCCCCTAGGAACTACGGGACAGGTGGTGAAGATGCGTGCTTTCGACATGTACTCGGGAGGTAGGTCCTGTTAGCACGGTGTCCTGGGCAGAGTGACCTGCCCCGCGGTGGGAGCCTGGGGCAGCTGGCTGGGCCCGGCCTCCCGGTGCCTTTGAAAGGCCCTGCGGTGGTTTGCACCAGACCACACAGGCCCGGGTCCAGTGCGGGGTGTGTGTGTGGTGGGTAACCACGGGAGGTGTCCGTGGAGGGGTAGGCAGAGAGGCTGGCCACACAGTGTGAGCTGGCCACTGAAGCCAGGGTCCTGGCTACACCACAGTCACAGTCCAGAGGGGCCAGCGTGGGACTCACAGGCCTGATGCCCAGGCCCTTTCCACACTTCCGCCCGACACAGGATGTGTGTGGGCCCAGGGAGCCAGGGCAGACCTTGAAGCCCAGAAACCCCAGTGCTGCCCGCCAAGCTGTGCTGGGCCACGGACGTGTCTAGTGCAGCCAAAGCCAGGACAGGGCTGCGGGAGGATCCCTCCAGGGCTTTCTCCTCTGCATCTTTCTGCAGAGGTCTTTGTTTCTGTCCTTGCGCAGACAGGCTCTTTGGCTTCACTGACCACAGGGCTGCCCTGTAGAGAGTGGCCTCGGCCCAGCCAGGCAGGACTGGGCCCTGACCTCGCTGGTGCCCCAGTCTTCTAAGTCCCCACCAGCAGCTTGGCTGGGGGTTCGATGCTCTGCTGTCAAAGGACTGAGTAATTTTTTCGTAAAAGGCCTGACATTTTCATTCTGCTCTGGGCCCCAAGTGTGAGGCCAGTCTTACTAATAAGGTGTAATTCCATTAACATGCATCCGCTCTGTGCTCCAGCCCCTTCTCACATTAAGGCTTTACCAAATTGCCATGAGCAAAGCGACTTCGCGTCCTCGTGTGACAGATGTCCCTACTTTAATGAAGAGGCGGCTCCCTCCAGACCCTCCGCCACCTGGGAGCCCCTCCTCAGAAGACTCCTGCCCTGCTGGTCTTGTCCTTTCAATCAGCTCACTCTTTTGCCTGAGTAAATAGATCTTCATAGAAAACTGTGTCACTGTCCTAGGTAGAAAGCCATTATCACTTGTTTTGTGAGGACTAAAGATAAACGCAATGGAAGAAACACATCAGCACATTCACAGGGACCTCAAAAGCCTCCCCAGGTGCTGCCCGAGGCCCATACTCGACCCAGCGCAGAGGGTCGTGAGTTCAGGGGAGAGCCTCGTGTCCCGACACAGCAGGCGGGCACAGGACTCCCAGGGTGAACCCTCCGAGGCCGCACAGGTCACCTGGGCATTGACTGGTTGGGGTGCACAGAGCCGGGACTCTCGGGTCCCTGGGGAGTAGCCCTGTAAGGGCCACTGTGGTGGCTGTGATTGTGGGAGACAGAGTCTCACTCCCCACTACCCAGTCCAGGCCTGGAAGTCAGGTGACCCTCCTGCGTCAGCCTCCCCAGTACTCGGGTTAGAGGCAGGGGTCACCACATCCAGTTCACGAGGACTCTGTGGCCCATGGCTCATCGCAGAACCTGGGGGGCTTTCACGTGCCGATGTCTGGTCACCCCCATCACCGCGAGGAGGACTCCTCACTCTGCTCATGTTGGCTTTCCCAAGCCCTCAGCTGCAGAAGCTCACCCCAGGGTGCTAACCCTTCACCCCCACCCTGACCCCTGCTTCCGAGCTTGCTCTCAGCCCACACCGAGTCCTCCTGACCCCGGAGGGCAGTGGGCGGGAAGGAGAGTGACCAGGGTCACACCCCCGAAATGCTATACACTGCATTTTTGTCCTTCCTTCCACAGATCCCAACCATCTGCTGAAATTCCTTAGAGAAATTTCAGAGGGCCTACTGGTGTTGGTGGCCTCCTACGATGACCCAGGGACCAAGTAAGTGGCAGTCTCCACCCGTGGGCCCAGGGAGTGCTGCAAACCAAATGCCTCCCTGCCCCGTGTCCTTCTCTCTCTGCCCTGCTGCCAGCTCCCGCCTCTGATGACTTTCCCCCCGGGGAAATAAGCAGGTTGGGGCCCAAGAAGTTCTGAGGCCGCTGGTCACAGTGGCTATGAGGTGAGGCTACCCATGGCATGAGAGTGTCAGTGCGTGGCGGGAGACCCACTGCATCCTGGACGGTGGGGTGGAAGATGTCCAGGGACTTGGAAGAGGCTCACCCTCTAGAGCTAAGTGTCAGAAAAACCCGTCTAGTGCCAGGCGCCACACGCCGGCAGCTCAGTCTGTGATGAAGTCCATTCTACCCGGTCCTGTAACATCAGGCCACAAGGACCTCATAGCCATCTTAGTGCCTGCATCACCTAAGGGCACATTTCTTGGGGCAGATCCATCTTCAAGTGAGGCGTGAGGGTCCTACAATGTTTGCGATGAAGGCGTTGGAGGGGGAGTGAGGGTACCGCTGTCGCTGCTCTGTGGGGTCCTCCGTTATCTCTCTCTGTGACCCACTGTGATGAAACCAGGTCTGCCTCGCGTCCCTGCAGCCGGCGCTGAGAGGCCCTTCTGCGGAGGAAGCACTGGCCCCGTTGGCCCGATGTCCCCTGGCTGGGACGCTGCTGCACGGAGGGGAGCGGGGGAGCCCCGAGAACCCCAGGCCTGCCCCCACCTGGTGTCCTTTAGTGCCCCCCGCGCTGACCGTCCTGTCCTCCGCAGAATGAACGACGAGATCAGGAAGCTCTTCTCCCGCCTGGGCAGCACCTACTCCTGGCAGCTGGGCTTCCGGGACAGCTGGGTCTTCCTGGGGGCCAAAGACCTGAGGAACAAAAGCCCTTTTGAGCAGGTGGGTCCCTGGGCCTTCCTGCCCCATGGATGCAGGGGGTGCGGGGAAGGGTGGACCGGGAGCTGTGCAGGATGCCAAGGACAGTCACTTGTCCGGGCTCCTTGTGGAAAGAGTGTCCCCACGGATACCATGTGGCTGTTGTCACCACTCCCATCCTGGGGGGTCCAGCTGGCCAGACGTGGGCAGGAAGCCACTTTGACCATTTGCGAGAGACAGGTCACTTATAAATGCACAGGTGTGTGGGGAGGCGTGGAGAGGAGATGGGGCCTGGGGCCTGGGGCCTGGCAGAAGGGGGCCGGGCTTCCGGTCCAGCTGTGACTTTGGCAAAACCCACTTCTTCAGGCCTCCATCTCCCTGCCATAAAGAGAAGGGTTTGGATCAGGGGAGCCCCGAGACCCCTTCAAAAGTCCCTTCGGAGAAAGCAAACTCGCACCAACAGGGGCAGTGGGGTCTCCGAGGCACCCAGAGGTGGAGATTTAGGAGCACTCACAGGGGAGGAGGGAGTAGACAGAGTTTGGGGTCCCTGAGGAAAACGGAGCAGCCACATCTGTGCATCCCCAGCTTGGAGTGATTCAAGGAACCTGGGAGAACCTGCCACGCTGTTCTCAGCACAGAGTGAGCACACTCAGTGGTGACCAGAACCCCAGACAGGAATAGGCATCGCAATCCCGATGTCCAGGGCCCAGAGTGCACCATGGTGGGAAGGTGGTGGGGACCCAGGGGCAGCTCAAGCGGGAGAGCAGTGAGATCAGATTGATAAAGAAAAAACTAGCACTGTGTGTGTGTGTGTGTGTGTGTGTGTGTGTGTGTGTGTGTGTGTTTCTAAATGGATGTTTTCAGGTCATGGAAATCACGGTCTTAGAGAAAGACTAGCGCACAGCGCCCCCTTCTGGAGGAGAGAGGCAAGATGCTGGGTCCCAAGTGGGACCCAGCAGGGCCACCTGGGGAGGGACCTAGGGAGAGGCCAGGGCTGTGCTGCTCCTCCCTGAAGCAAAAAGCCCAGATCATCAAAAGTGGCCAGAGAGCCAGGCACAGTGACACATAATCACAGCACTCTGGGAGGCTGAGGCAGGAGGATCGCAGGTTTGATCTAACCAACCTGGCCTTGTCTTAAAATAATAAAGGGCTGAGAATGTAGCTTAGTGTTCACCCTGAGTTCAATTCCTGGCCAGAGAACAAATTAGAAGGGAAAATCTCAGTACCACCTTCTGCCTGACAGTATCAGCTGGCCACAGGCCACAGATATCAACATGTCCTTTTTTCTGTGCAGAGGAAATGGGGTGCCAGAGAAGCAGAGTCAGGAATTTCCTTTTTTTCTTCCTAAGTAATTGTTTCAATGATTTCAGATTTTGCCACTTATGTACCTTTCTCCATAAACTAAGCCTGAGAATTTTTAAATACCTTGACTCATTTTCTTTTCTTTATATGTGTACTGGTAGTGTTCATTAATATTTCACAGTGGCTCAGGCACATGCCAACAAGGTGACCACAGGCAGGGACTTTAACTCAGTGTTCCCATCTGTACAATGGGTGCTAACGGGACGTACTTCCTAGGCTGCGTGCAGAGTGAATACAAAGGCCATTTGGAATAAGCCCACCTGCCCAAGAAGTGCTAGAGCTTTCAAGACTGATTTTTCAGTACTGAAGATTGAACCCAAGGCCTTCGTAATGAGCTGCACCTCCAGCCCTTCTTTTACTTATTACTTTGAGATGGGGTCTCCAGCAATCACTAAGTTGCCCGAGCGGGGCTCAAACTTGTCTCTCGGCCTCCCGGAGTGCTGGGATTGCAGGTGTGCGCTGCAAGGCCTGGCTTACTGATGCTATCCGTCCTGCTTATTTGCTGGTCTTGGGCTGATGGAGGACTTGGAGGAGGGGCTAAAGCTGCGAAGCACTTCCCCCATCCTCGGTGTCCTCAGAGAGCAACAGCTTGATCCCATTTCTCCGCTTGATCCAGTTTCTGAGGCCTCAGTCAGGTAGCAGCTGCTCTGAGCCTCTGTTTACTTCTCTGTGAAATGGGGCTGTGGTGAGGTGACCAGGAGTGAGGCGTCTGAGTGCTGAGTCCTTAACAGCCGCCTGCATTCTCTCTCTCTCTCTCTAGTTCTTAAAGAACAACCCGCAGACAAACAAGTATGAAGGCTGGCCGGAGCTGCTGGAGTTGGAGGGCTGTGTGCCCAAGAAGATATTCTAGGTGACTGTGGCTCCAGTTAGGAGCTGGAGCCCGAGTTGCTGGGACTGGGCCTGCAGGAGCAGAGCCAGAGGGACAGAAGGGGCAACCTGGAAAGAGCTGGCCGCGTGCTGTGACTCGCTTCCCCTCTCCAGAAACAAAGCTCTCCTCCCCACCCCCGGGGGGGGGGGCTGTCTCCCCAGGTCCTTCCGGATCCAGCTGAGAGTGGAGAGAACAGATGTGCAACGTTCTATCCCCAGGAAGGACTGCTGCTCTCCCTGGAGCAGAATTAAAGTTTATTTTTGCTGATTTGGGATACACTTCCCAGCCCGGGAGTTGCCTCCTTTCTCCCCAGATTGAATCGGTTCAGGCACAGCTCACCGGGCTGTGGCTTTGGACTTTGGGCAGCTGACAAGGGAGGCTGCTCTGTGGCACAGGGAGAACCCGAGGACCCTGGTCACAGCCCGCCTCTTGCAGGAGAGCTGCGGAGGTGGAGAAGAGGGCAAATCTGAGACAGGAAAGCAAGGCTGCGCTGCCCAGCAGGCGTGGGGCCTAACACGGGCTCCCCAGGAGCAGTTAGAGAGGAGATGCAAGTGCTGGAGAGGGGGAGATTGGAGAGGATTCCAGGAAGGGCCAGAGCTGAGGAAGGGAAGGTGGCCAGTAAGGGATATGTCGTCAAGCTGGCTGGCACTGGGTGGCCAGAGCTGAGTCCCACGGGGCCTCTAGGAATCTGGGAAGACCGTGAACCTCAGAGATGCCTGCTCTGGGGAGAAGGGGCCAGGGAGTTTGCAACCAGCTCCGGCAGTTGCCTGTTGAGGCTGTGTTGGGTTGAGGTGAATTCCCAGGCCCTTCTTGTGTGGCCCACAAAGAGGAAAGAGGCATCGGCGGCTCTGCGGTGAGTCCCAAGCCATTGCTGGGAGGCTGGAGGAGCCAGGGCTGAGACCTGACTGGGGTTGTGGAACAGGGCCCCAGTTCAGGACTCCGGGGGCCTGGAAGCGTCCTAGAGTGGGAAGTTCGTTCTGAACTCTGGAGCGTGGGCTGGGGGCTGCGGTGTCACGGGGAAGAAGCCCCCAGCCCTGAGGCGGTGCAGGCTCCTTTCCTGAGTCCTGGCGGAGGCAGAACTTCCCCAGGAGGAGAGGAAGCAGGAGTGGAGATCCCAAAAGGGGCCACACGGGGCTGGGACGTGGACTGCACTGCGGTGAGATCCAGAACCGGTGGGATGGCTACGAGTCGGCTTGGCTGAGGAAGTCCAGAGAAAGAGCCCAGCCAGCCAGCCCCAGTCCCTGGCCTCCCAAAGCACCTGGAACAGCCTTAGGCATGAAGGGAACAGCCTCCGGGAACTATTTGAAGCCACCTCAAAGCTCAGTTTAATCCTTTTTTAATCCTTAGAAAACATTGCCTCCCACCCAGGAAAGAAAGCAGCAGGAAATTTAAACACCACAAGGTACCTTATAAAATGTAAAAGGCCGGCCAAGGGTGAGGCAGGGAGCCCTTGGCAGCAGCCACTGACGTGCACTGGCATGGCCCATGTGAGTGTGAGAAGCCAGGACCTTCACAGGCTCGGACAGAAAGCGTGGCACAGGCGCTGCTGGAGACAGGGTGCTCCACTGCCTCCCCTTCCAGATGGCTCGTGCCAAGCGTCCCCCAAAACATGGCAGGTGGGGCTTGCAGAGGTGGCCGGATGTAGAGTGTGTGGTGCTGGGATCGAGGGTGTGTGATCACTAAGTCAGTCCACTGATCGATTTGGCATAGTTCTGGTAGGATTCAGGACGCCCCACCCTGGGTGTGAGAGCTGCCCAAAGGGTAAGATAGGAGGGACAGAAAGAGGGCCAGTGTGTCCCTTGCTGCTTGTTGCCTCCCGCCTGCCCTGTTTTGCTGTGGACTGTTTCTCCTCTGCCAGTGCCATCTGCCCCAGAGCCGGGCAGTGCTGGACTGAAACCTCCGCAAAGTGTGAGCTAAGTAACCTTCCCTCCTTTAACTTCGGGTGTGGGTATTGCGCTCAGCAGTGAGAAGAGTACCTGAGGCTCCTTCCCTGCTGCTCCTTTTCTCCTCTGCTGGTCACCCAGCGGCCCAGTCTCAATAAATCACCCCTTGAGAGTCCTCCCCCTAAAGCTGGTGTCCAGGGGCTCTCTGGTCATGGCCCGTGACATGGGACTGAGCGTCAATGGCTATCGTTAAACAGGCGGAGTGAGACAGCTGCCCTACTGTCCCCTACCGCCCCTCCGTGGAGCAAGTGGACACGGCCGTGTGCTTCCGGTGCCTGGGACCCCAGCCAGGCCGACGCTGCAGTCAGATCACGCTCTGTCTCCCACGTCCTCGTAAACTGCAGGGCTCCGCGGAACCCATCCACGAGGCCATCGCTGTACCCCCAACCCACCCACCAGATGGCGCTCTTGAGCCAGCCACGAGGAGTAAATCGGGCAAGAGCTCGGCAAACTCCGGAGACTCGTGTTGTCTACAGGGAATTGTGGTCACTGTGCGGACTACCAAGTCGGTGCAGAATTGGGGCCTGGGCCGGGAGACTAAGAACACGACCTCGGCGTGTTGGTTCCACATCCTGCTGAGAGGCAATTTCTCTATCAACAGAGCTGTCACGCTCAGGAACCAGGAGGACCCAGCTGGGGACCCAAGGGGGAGCAAATCCTGCTCGGGCTCCTGTTCTCCCGCCAGGGGCCCCAGAGCAAAAGGCAGTGGGGCTCTAACTGGGCAACAGCGGCTGACTGACTGCAGGACGCTGACCCCGCCTTGGGGGTTAGGGAGGCGGCCAGAAGGCGGCAGCACCCACGAGGGCCCTGGGGCTTGGGCAGGAGCTGGCCAGGCAGAGGGGAGGGAGGGTGCGTCAGGGCCGGGACAGCATAAGTGAGGTCTGGAAGGGGCGGCGTGTGGGGGACAGGACTGCGTAGACTGGGTGAGCCCTGGGAGGCCCTGCTGAGGTCCTGCGCAGGCGCAATGGAATCTGCATTTTGTAGGCGCTCCTGGCTGCTGGATGCGGACGCGAGTGGAAGCAGGGAGGCCACTGAGGAGCTGCTGGAGGATCTAGGGACAGAGGTGGTGGCTGGACCTAGAAGGGACACAATTACAGATGGGGGGAAAGGCAGAGCAGGGGACATCCCAGGAATATTCAGGAGGTAAAACGAGCAAGCCTTGGGACCTATTTCTCACAGGAATTCTGCAAGCCACTTATGGCATCAGAACGTGGCGCTTGCATCTACCTCCTGGATTCCAGCCTGGACGCCCCCCGCAACCCACCACCGCAGCAGCAAGGACGAGGCCACGGGGGTGCCTCCGTCCCGGCTCTGGAATTCCGGTTCTCACCAGCAGGTGGCAGCCCAAGCTACAAATGCAAGGGCGGTGCTGTGGGGAGTGGCGTGGAGCTCACGGACCCGGTTATCTGAGCCTCTAGGATGACAGGGGATTTACCCACAGAAGAGTAACGGCAGAACACCTCGCTGCTACGAGAATCGCCATGCTCCAGACACTTTGGGTTCCGTGGGTTATTTCACGCTCAGGGGTGGGACTATCCATGCCCTCGACCCCAATCCGGCTCCCACAGATGCCCCTGCAGACCGCACAGGACCCTGGATCAACCTTTCCAGCCTCCGCCGTTGTTGCCTCGCGACAGTGGGAGGAGGGGCGGCTGGAGGAACTGGAGACCCCTCTCTCGAGCCCTGGCACGCTGTCGGCCTTGCTTCCTCCCCCCAAGACTGTGGCTCCGGAAGGAGCAGAGAGATGCTTGTCTCCACGGAGAGCAAGAGGCTACGACATGCACCCCGGTCAGCATGGAGACAGGACATCCCTGCGCCTCCGGCCGTCACACCCCAACTCACGGGCTTGTGCTTTAGGTACCTCCTCCGTGCCAGGCACTGCACTGGGCTACGGGGCCACCCTAGCCTTCCTGCCACACCCCAGGGTCTGCATGCTGCACTGGGAC
Organism: Dolichotis patagonum; assembly: GCA_004027295.1. Taxonomy (NCBI): domain Eukaryota; kingdom Metazoa; phylum Chordata; class Mammalia; order Rodentia; family Caviidae; genus Dolichotis; species Dolichotis patagonum. Next base: position 10,191 of record PVJX010001200.1, on the reverse strand, counting down.
ACCGTCCCACCTGGAACTGGCTTCGGAACCCTGTCAAGGGCTCGGCCATCGGGCTTTCCATGCGGACCGTAAGTCATGTTCCAGCAGGACTCCATGCAGATGGAGAAAAATCAATAAATGTGAAAGCTCCCCTTTTCCCCACCTATCCTGGGAGCCAAGCTGTCGGATAATTATGGGATGGCTGTCAAGAGTTTGATCTTCAGGGTTGACTTGTGGCAGTTTTTCTGCTCCAGTTTAGTCACCGCCCTTTGCAATCTTGCAAGCTGTCTTCTTGCTGCAGGAAGGCAGAGGCTTGCAAAAAGGAGAAAACAAGTTGGGGGGCAGTGAGCAGAGGCTGGACCCCCGGGATGGGGGCAGAGGAAGAAACCAGCAGGGCCACCGGAGCCGGAGGAAATATAGTAAGCACAATAACACAGAATGAATAATCACCACACATCGAGCACCTACAATGGGTCACAGCTCAACACTCAGACTACTCCACTTAATTCCCCGTCATTCATTCTTCCCCCAGTGCCCACCGAGCAACCGCAGTGTGCCCCACACTGTCTGGATCCAGGAGGTAAACTGAGGAACCAGGCTGGCCAGGTCCCAGTCAGTGTGGAGCTGCCCTTTCAGGCAAAAGAGACAAATTAACACAGAAATAATGTAATTTCGGTCGCCAAGGGCTAGGAAAAAATAATAAACAGGGAGCTGCAAAGCTGCCTTGCACAGAGGGGTCAGAGAAGGCTTCTCTGAGGAGGTGATGGCTGAGCCTGAAAGATAAGAAGAAAAGAAGCAGGCAAAGGACAAAAGGTGACAGGCATGCAGGCAGCGAGAATAGCAAATGCAAAGGCCCTGGGTCAGGGAGGGAGGTACTATGATCCTGGAATTCCTGTCCGTGAGGCAAGTGGGAAATGAGGTCTTAGAGGGAAGCCAGGCTTGACAGATCCACCGCATGGACTGAGGTAGGATTCTGCGCCAACCATCGGCCACCAGCATCCACCACTGGAAACATCCTCTGTTTCCCAGGCTGTGTGCTAGGGGACAGGGAAGGGTGGCAGGGTCCCCCACCCCTGCCTCTTGGGAAAGGGTGCTGTGCTGAAGGAGCTTGTTATCTGGGACTTGCCCAAGGGCAGAGAATTTGTCATCAGTGGTCCTACAGCGTGGTGGCAACAGCGCCTCCTTGTGGAGATTCACTGTTCCTGGCTGCTCTGCTCAGAGCAGAGCGTGAATTTCCTCATTTCATGCTCACAGCAGGAGGAGGGGGCTGTCTGCGGCTGTGATCCAGCGTAGAATGATGTGCAAGGGACATGACCCCGTACATGCTCTAAGAGGCTGACCACATCGGCCACACGTACCTCACCCCTTTTAGCCCTGCACAGGTGGACGATTATGCTGTCACACGTACACACACACACACACACACACACGTGCACATAGAAGAGGTTGAGTGACAGCAAACATGTCCCCTGCACAGCTGTGAGGGGCGGAGCTACCATCTGAGCCCCAAGTAGCTGTAGTCTTAATCTCTGCAGGCCTGGCATCAAGGAAAAGGCAGGGCCAGTAGGTGAGGAGGAGGGTGACTGCCAGGGCGTTCTGAGAACTTGGCCGCTGGCCTGGAATCCAGCCTCCAGATATTTTCCTGGCCTGTGCCCAGGTCAGCCCTCCCCGCGGCCTGCTGCCCTGTGGGATGAAGAGGTTTGCTCACAGAGTTTCTGCTCCTCGACAACCCGTCAAAGGTGTGCCTAGCCCGACACTGATGTCCCCACACCAGCCTGCCCAAGGCCTGCACCCCAGCGCCCCGGGGTTGCCTGTGCTCTCTGGCTTTGATTGCTGAGTGCTGCCGGGTCAGGCGAGAAGGCCAAGTCCTGCCCAACAGGCCAGCCGGGGGTTACCTGCCACAGCTGAGCGATGGTGTGCTCAGAGGGCGACCTGCTTCTCCTCCATGTTCCCAGCTGCCTCAGTTTCCCTTCCTGAGCAGGGCAGTGCTCTGGGAGGTGGGGAGCTATTAGGAGCCCAGAAAAGACCTGTGAGCTACTCTGGGTCAGAAGCAATCGCTGCAAGCCTGTCTGAGGCGCCGGGCTTAGGAGTAGCTATGAAAGCCACCTTCATGCCCGGAGAATGAGCCATGAGAAGACAGGGGACCCCAGCACCTGGAGCCCTTTGGGTCCTGGTTCCTGAGATCAGAGAGCAGCAAGGACCCTGTCCCAGCCCCGCAGTCCACCTGGGCCTGGTGCCCACCACCTGCCATGGGAGCAATCCGAGGGAAGAAGGTAGGAGCCCAGTGCGTCTGGTTGGAGCCCTGGACATGGGGAGGGAGGCCGGGGCACCCACCTCGGAGCCTCAGCCAGCTCTGCTCCTCCGGATCCCCGCCCAGATTTGCCTCTGGAAACCTGGCAGGGGTTTGGACGAAGCCTGTACCTCCATGTCTCGAGCAGAGCCAGGATGGCGCAGTCTCTCTGCTCCCTGGCCTTCAACAATGGTGTCTCCCCTTCCCTGAATATGGGCTCTGGGGGCACCCTCTCCCCATGCCCCGGGGCAGTGTCTGGCACAGGTGCATGCAGGAGAAAGATAAAATGCACTAAGTATAATAATCAGGCTGACCAACTTGAGCTGGGGTGCAGGCAGCTCAGCCTGTGGCAGGGTCAGTGGGCCCCCACATCTGTGTCCTTGTTGGGTAGGAGACAGCTAGCAAACACTCATTTCCTGGACTGGCCTGGGGGAGGTGGAGCCTGCCCTTCAGGTTCTGCACATGCTCACTGCGTGGTCCCAGGGACACAGCACCAGACTGCCCTGTCACAGCTGCCACCTACTTATCACAGTGAAGATGTGAACCCCTCAGCTGCTTTTCTGCAAAGTAGGCCTGGAACCCAGCTCCTGGGAGGCTCAGGAGGAGGTGCCTGTGTAGTGTTCAGGGCCCTGCCTAACACCAGGGGGCGCTGACAAACCTTGGGCTCTGAACCCAGACACCTGGTCCTGTAGGGTGCGACAACACACGCACAGAGGCGAGAAGCAAACAGCAAAAAGATGGGGTGGGATTTTAGGGAGTCTGAGCGTAGACACCACACAGGTGAGGACAAATCAGATGGCCTGGGCTGAAGCCAGACTTCAAGCCCTGACATTTCACAGTGAGGCCACGGGTCCTCAGGCAGCCGTGGACCCAGGAAAAGTGGTGGACCTCAGATACCAGAGAGCCACCCCCAGGATGAGGGACAGAGGCTTGAGTTTCCAGGGGTTGCCCCTACCCACATCTGGCGCCCCAGGCTGTGACAGTGATTCTACCCTTAAAAGGGTGGATACTAAAAAGCATGCTCACTGATACCCTGACTCTCAAAAGCAAAGGCTACTGATAACAGCCTTAACCCCAAGTGTCCCACTCTTCCAGTAGCTGTTGGAGGACAATAGTGTTATTACCCAAAACCCAGAGGTACGAATGCGTTAAGATCCAAGGTGAGCCGTGGAGCTGAAATTTGAGGCAGGTGGTGGACATAGCCCAGCGTCTGGCCGTGAGGATTCTCACTGGGCACCAGGTTCACATCCCACCCGGGACCCATGAGTGTCACTTGCTTAACCTTTCTGGGCCTCAGTGTCCTCCTCTGGTCAATGAGATGAGGGTCTTACTTCCCACAGGAGGGCGGGTGCTCAGGAGTGTGGGACGGCCTTGCTGCTGGAGGTGACTGACACTCAGCAGGGAGGTGTCCCCGAAGCAGCCCCCACAGGCTTGAACCCTTGTCCTTCTGCCGGATGTTCCTCCAAACCCCACACCTCTCAGATTCCTCACGGCCCAGGATGAGGCCTGTCTGCCAAGCCACCCACTGCTTGGTGTTCCTCTTCGTTAAAGGAAAGTTTTCTTAACAGAAACAAAGGGGAACCGAAACATGGGATCTCTGGCTCGCTTTGATGGACGGTCTCGAAGATGGTGTCTGCCCTGACAGAGCAGAAAGGGGCACAATTGGCTGCACCCCGCAGCTCCCCAAACAGGTGTCCTCAAGCAGTAGGAAGGTCTGCCTGGCACTCGGGCCGCCCACCCCCGCCCAGCTCAGCATCGAGGAGCTCACTAGGAGGCCCGGTAGCCCCTGCCCACCGCCCCAGGCTGTTTTTCTGGAGGTGGGCCACACCTCCTCTCCTAGCCCGGATGGAAAACAGCACCTATCATCAGTTAGAGGAACACAGCCTAAGAAAGGAACCCGACTACTGGTATGGAAGAAAATGAATCTGAAACAAGTTGCCCCGGAGAGAGAGAGAGAAACAAGTTGCCTGGAGGACGACAGAGACCCGTGAGCCCTTCGAACCCTTTGCCTCTGGTCCCTTTTATTAGGAGCAGAGGCCTCTCCTCCTGGTGGGTTCCTGGAGCCTGTCACAAATCTGACCAGTCTGCTGGACTGCCTTGGATGGATCCCATCTTGTAAGAGCCCAGCCTCCGCACCATCGCCTACCTGCACAGGCCTCCTGCTGGGCTTTGACTCCCTCCTGTCCCTTCCTGGTCAGGGCCTTATCCCTGGGATTTATAGGTTGGTTAGGAGGAGCCTTATAGAAAAGGCAGCTGAGAGCTAGCAGTGTAGGAAGTGGATCCATGTAAGCTAGATAGTGACCCTAGAGTGGAAATATATGTACGTATATACATGTGAAAATAGTACAACTAGTACATTATGTAGTATAGCGCAGTAGAGAATTATATAAATATATATATATATGAGTTTTGTTGTAAGTTAGGTAGCTGGCCCTTGCCTCCTCTGCGTTTTAGCGGAGGTGGAAGGGAGGTAGCTGTCTTGGTTTCCAGGCTCCTGGCTTCCCCCATGCTTCCTCTGATTAATTCCTTCAGCAGAGGGCATTCTTTCTGGAGCTGCAAATTCTTACGCCGCCGTTTATGCTGTGTGGTGCCTTTCTACATCTCCTGTTCCTCCTTCTGCCTTTGTCCTTCCAATTACTCCTGAAGGAGAGCGTCTAGTAAACTCCTTCTGTCAGGAGCAGAGTAAGATTTTCCAAGCGAGGCCCTTATTCTATCCTTTCCCAGCCTGCAGACCCTTTTCCCTTCATGAAGACGGAGGCAACATCCGTCAGGAGCCCAGGGGACTGAGGAGAGAGGGATCCCCAAAAGGCAGAACACTCTTCCTGCCCAGCAGCCTCCTGACTGAGCCTGGTGACACCGGTCCCTTCTGCCCCTTGGCCTTTGCTGTCTGACGTCCAGCAAACAGGCAGCCGGTCATCACACACCATGCCGGGGCTCATTATGGGTGCCTTGAGTCCCTGCTCACTGCCTGGCAGACTCAAGGTGTGGGAGCAGGCAGAGAGCAGGAAGAGAGATGCAGCTGCCAGCCTCGCATCAGGCCACTCTGAACGTCAGGGGTTTGGGCCTCCACCCTGCCTGACTCGGTCTTCGTCATCTCCTATAAACCTCTCCAGGTCAGGGCCCCGAGCCCGGAGGTCACCAGCAGGCAGCGGGAGGGCCCGGCCAGGCAGCACTTGCTCGGGTGAGCCAGGCCTACTGCATTCCTACCTTAAATTCTCCCAGCACCACCCGGCCCTGTTCCACAGAGACAGAAGCTGAGGCATGTGCTTGGAGTTCGGTTCTTTGAAAGCACGAGGGGCTGGGTCACAGGGAGGCTCCAGAACTCACTTGCTGGGTGATGTCTCAGCCACAGTTTCCCTATTTATACATTGGAGATGAAAACAGAATCTTCTCTGGTGTTATTGTTGTGAGAATTAAATGAGGAGGAAATGCTTCGAGTGGCCCTCCCCACTGGGTCTCAGTTTCCCCATCTGGGAACTGCAAAGGTCAGGTTAAATAATTCCCAAGCCTCCCTCTCAGCCACGGTAAAAATGACAAACTCCAGTGACTTTTGGGGAGAGGATGAGCGCCTTTCTGGGCCTATCAGCTGGAATAAGAGATAAGGTTCAGGGCACTGACCTCATTGTGTGTGTGTAGGTGTGCGTGTGGTACAGGAAATCAGAGGGACACTGCGCCACTGAGCCACATCCCCAGCCCTCTGTGTGCTTTTTATTTTGAAATAGAGTCTCACTCAAGTTTCCCAGGCAGGACTTCAACTTGTGATCCTATTGCCAAAGTGCTGGGATTAGGGTCACTTTGTTCTTCCCAAGATGCAATGCGAAACAGAAACCTTGTTCGGGAATGACTGATAATCTCAGCCAGAGCAGGGCGTCCTGCTGAGCACTGGCCCTCTGGGCTTGGAGTCCTGTGCGACGGACTGCACAGGTCTCACGTGCACACGTGGGTTTGGACAGCCACATCCCTGCGGGCTCTGGGGTCAGGCGGGAGCCGGCATGCACCAGGGTGCTCTGAGCACGATTCCAAGCCCGGGACTGCAGTGCAGCTCCAGCGCCTGCTGTCACTCCATCTGCTGTCCCTACACTGAACAGTCCCCGAGTGTTTCCTCTCCCGCCTAAGCAAGCCCGCAAACACGCTGTCTTTGCTTCACCATGAACTCCCCACCTGCTCACCCCACCCTTTGAACGGCCTGGCCTGCAGCCTCAAACCAGATGAAGCTGAAATTTTTTCCCTATGAAGCATGAGGAGGGGGAGCCTGGTGGAAACTAAAAGAGGCTTTTGAAGACAGGGAGGTAGGGCATAGTTTTCTTGTCCCTGAAGACTCCCCGATGGGGCTGGCATTCTCCTCTGACCCTGGCCTTCTTCCAACCGGGTTCAGTGTCCAGGGCAACCTTAAACATTTTGGGCTCTGCACCCACAAAACTGTTGAACCAGCTGGTGAGCCTGGAAGCCCAGCCAGCCTCTGCCAGGGGAGACTTGTGCCCAGGTGCTGGCTTCGCTGCCTGGAGAGAGGACTGCCGCTTTGTAACTTAGACCACAGGAATGGGGGCAGTTGGTCTCTCAGCTGCATTCCCACAAGTAGCCCCACAGGTGTTGCTGAATCTGTGGGACTGTCCTGGGCAATTGGGAAGGTGACACTGAGCTAGAAGGGGTCAGGTCTCCCAGGGACTTCATAGCACTACCACCATCCTGACCTCCCCAACCCAGGGCAAACCTCGGTCTTCTGAAGCTCTCAGGCCTCCCTACCGTGCTGCCAGTGGCTGTGGGTTCCTCCTTGGTTCTGTGAGTCATCCGTGAGGGGAGAGGTGACCGTGCTTGGTTGTCAAGTCCCAGCACCTAGCACACAGTGGATGCTCAAAAAAATGAAACAGTGAGAGAGGGAGGCTGATTTTCCCTCAGGGACTCTACATAGGGTTGAAGGCCAAGATGCTGGAGGGGACCCCTGCAGATGCAGGGCCAAGGGCTGAGTCCCAGGCCTCTCCCTGCCCTCCAGTGGCTCTAAATCTGGAGTCCAAATTCTGCATTCCCCACCCCCTCTGCCTGTGCCCACGGTTCACCAGGGCCCAGCCGGACTCAGAGGGGTCGAGTTTGCGCTGAAGAGTGCGTAGCCAGGGCCAGGCCTGACACAGGTTGCCTCAGGCCTCACGGCCCACACTCTCACCACTTGTCTTCCAGGCATCAGGACGGAAGCCACTCACCTCCAGCCAGAATCAGCCTCCCCTTTCCCAGGGGAGTTAATGATCCCCCAGGAGCCTCCAGAAGCGGGACCTTACAGCTCCAAAGAATTTAGTTTCTCTCCTGAAAGAGCTCGAGGTGTGGCAGGAGGGGCCAGATCAGACGCCAGCTTTCCTGCGGGCAGAAACCCAAACTCACGGTCCCCACAGGCCCTGGATTGGCTTTCAAAACAGCACAGCTCCTGAGCCCGTGTGACCAGGGCCTTTGTCCAGGGGAGATCACATCTCAGGGCTGGGGCTCGGAGGAGGGGCAAGGCCCGGAACTTTCTTTTGTCATCTAAAAGTTAGGATGACTGAGACTGAAGCTAGGAGAGACTGAAGCTAGGAGAGCCTGGCTCAGTCTGAGCCACCTCTGGTTCCTCAGGAACTTGGGGGTGGGGCCCAAGGTGTCCCCAGGACACAGCGCACCCGCACCCGGAACCCACAGGGCCATGTCTGCCACTGCAGGGTTTCTCGGTGGCCCAGTGGAGCTGTCAGGACCCTTTGGGGGAGTATGACACCGTAATTGTTCCCGGAGAGTCCCAGCAAGGGACCTGCAGGCCTCCGGGTGCCAGCCTTTGAGAGCCACGCTCTTCCTCACTCTGCCATCCCTGCACCTGCTCGCTGTTCGGGGCTCTTCTGGTGTCCCCTGTGGGTCTCAGCCCAGAGAGAGGCTGAAGGGCCCTGCCACGGTCTCCAGGACTCGCCACATCTCAGGTTACCTTCCGTGGAGATTTCTCGGAGGATCTGGCGACGCCTCTGGCGTTCCAGAATGCACTGCACAGCACGCAGAGCTGACATACAGCAGGAGCAAACGAGTGAACGGATCCACAGCTACCATGAAGGGGGCTTGATCCTTCATCCCACAGCTGCTCCTTTAGACCTGGAGGACCCGGCCTGCCTGCCCAGCCCCGGGCCCCTTAGCGAGCAGAGCCCGCAGGCCATAGTGGCTGAGGATCTGGGAACTGGGATAGGCGTAACTCTGCACAAGCCTTACCACCTGCTGCACAATAATCGTCAATCCAGATTGTCTCAGCTGCCATCACTCCAGCAGGAGACCCCCAAAGGACCGGCTGCCCGCTTCCTGGTTTCTTAGCCCAATCCCTCAACACCCCTCCAGTAGAAGGAGAAAGGGGAAGATCTCAAAATGATGGAGCTAGGGGCTTGAGCTGAATCCGTGGTTCCAGGAAGAAGCTCCCAGCCATGCAGGGAGGGTGTCCCAGGAGCTCACTCAGAAGAGCTTGGCCAGGACCCTGCCCACCTCGGCCCCCTGCCCATGGTGGCCCAGCCAGGCCTGTCCCAGGGTCTCCATCCCCCCACCATGAGAAGCCCATTTCCAGGGAATCTCACAGCTCAGCCGTTTCCCCGTTTCCCCGGAGCGCAGCCACAGTCTTGGCCCCCAGGAGGTCCCGGTGAATCCTCACCTGAGGTTAGTCACCTTCCTTCTTCCAAAATTCCTCACGGCTCCTGTTACAGAGGTGAAGGAAAAGACGCTATGAACTGATGTTCCCATGAAGGTCCCATCTTCCTCAAAGATGATTTGGGGATATGCTAAACTTTTAAATTAATTTACTTCATTAATAATTATCTACAAAAGACTATTTGGAAAATATACACCTACATAAGACACAGATGAAAATACCTCTGGACCCAACCAGCAGGTGAAAAGAGCAAACAACTTCCCAGAAGACCTAGGTCCCTGCCACTTCCCCCACCCCCAGTGTCACCCCTGTCCCAGACAGTCATAGAATCCTTAAGATCTGACTTGTTCCAGTCCCAGCTTGACACGAGTGGGATCAGTGTGTGTCATCTATGTCTGCTTTTTGTTTTGTTTTGTTTTGTTCATTTAATGTTATATTTATGAGATATATAGTGTTGCTGCATGTATCTAGAAGAAATCCTCTGTTGTATAAATATACTCAAATGTATCTGTCCACACCACTATTGGAATGGAGATGGGCATTTGGGGCGGTCTCTAAACTTCAGCCACCCCCAAAACTGTGGAGTGCACCTTTTTGTACGCATCTGCAGTGTAGCCATGTCACCTGGTGGGTACATTCTAACCTTTCCAAGACAAGGCTAAGTTGGTTATAGCAAATTCCACCCCACTGGCACTGTAGACGTATGTTCAGCTGCCCCAACATCACCAACGATTTGTAGGTGTGACGCTTACTAACTTTTGTGAATCTGGAATCTATATACTAGTACCCTTGTTATAGGGATCTTTTTCCTTTTTAAAAAAATTCACAGCCTTGATTTAAAAGATGTTTTTAGAAACCTGTGAATATTTTTCAAGTGCTCATGGAGTTTCTGCAAATGTCAACCACACTATAGATTATAAAACAGTATCATAGACACCCATAGTGTGTGTTACAACACAACTAAAGGGTAGTAACAAACAAACAAGATAGAAACAAAAACAACTGAAATGTGCTTGGAAGATATAGAACATTTATAAAATGATCAAAAGCAATCTCAAGAAAATCTCTAGACCAGGGAGAAGAGACAAGATGGCGGACTGGTAGGTAGCAGGAGAGAGACCCTCTCTGAGAGAGACAGCTCAAATGCCAGAATAAAACACCTGGAGAGACCCAAACAGAGAGAGATAATCTCACAACCCAGAAAGAAACTAACGCGCAAAAACCCGCTCAAATAAGAGGTCCTGGGGCTACTATTAGTGAAGATAAGATCAGCGAGCACGGCACCCGCCTC